>VZTU01018800.1:8281-20787 GCA_013400835.1 Zapornia atra
AAAATGTGTCTTAATAATTGCTCCTTCACAATAAAGAGTCTCTTTCCTATGCTGTCACTGGTTTAAAATGGTCTTTTTCCACTTGGCTTTTAGATGCTCTGTGATATAAAATCATTCCTCATTTTCATTAAGTGCAAACATAATATTCTCATTTGGTAAACTATTATTACAATTGAAACAATTTTTTTAATCAGTTGGTGCATTTGATTTACCAAAGGTTGTGTGCTTAGAATTACTTTACATTTTAATTAGAGCTGCAGCAATCTGTTAGCTAGCAGTGAAGTCTGATGAACAGGCGTCTCTAGGCATGTTTGGAAAAGCTCATGAATTCTCTGCCATTCGCCTAATGAGCTGTCGGAAAGGTTCCATCAATAGTGTCAAAAAATTTGTTTAAGGACCCTCCAGACGTGTTCAAGAAGCTTGAATGAGCAAGGGCTAATAAAAATGAGTGCCATTGGGCTAAATATTTCTGTAAAGGTCCTTTGCTGCGGATATAAAAAGAATTAAAGGTCATGCTTGAATGTTTGCTTTTGAGGGGGTGTTTTTGAAACGTGGATTGTAAGCTGTAGCTATTAATAGCTTCAACATTATCCCTGGAAAGGACAATATGAAGGTATATCTGATTATCTCCTTTGCCATGATACGAGGATGGATAGTGCCTTTTCTGTGTTCCACTAACAACAGCACAGGGATTTGAGGAGTATGTGAAGAAACAAACTTCTCTGTGGGGTGCTTTGAACCCCATAACCATTACATGAAATTGAATTGTGATAGACAATACTCTTTTAACGGATCGTCAAGTTAGTGGAAATCTAGTAAACAGCGTTTCCACAGGGTCACGCATAGGATTGTGGAAGAGGAATACTATTTTGACAGTTTCTGCTCTAAAAGAGGTGAAAGGCACAGGGTGGTGATCTCTTCACATGTCACTGGCCTACTATTCATCTGTGAATTCACAGAGAGACAGCAAATCCTCTGTACTATTCTCAGTACGAGGGTTATGCCATAGCATCCTTTTGGCACTTACAGGGCATGTGAATGTCATCTCAGAAAGATGTGGTAGAGCAATCTGCTGGTAGTAATAGCCCTTTAAATAATTTATAACTAAAACTTGTTGACGAGCTACTACCTTGAGCTAAAAAAATAGGCATCTGTTCTCTAACCGTATGTCAGTAGTCTCACTGCTGTCACCGATAGAAATATTCCAAGTTTGTAAGAAGAAACATATGTATAAATATTTAAAAGTAGAAGATTAGGCACAGGAATATTGGCTTCTGATGAGGTGGTGAATAAAATATCAACTCATTATAAGCCAAGATACAGTGCCCAAAGAGATTCCAGGAAACCCAAGAGCACACTACAGCTACTGGGTTCTAAGATAATTCTTTTTCTTCTTTATTATTAGCAGTTGAATCTTGGTCTATAACACAATGAACAATCAACTAGGTATTTTTGATTTGAGAAATAATAATGTTTTCTTAAACAACCTCACTTAATTCTTGCTTTTTACTAGCTAGCCATGCAAAGTTGCAGAGACAAAGAACAGTAACAGGTTTACTTCTGATGGGTAACACACAACACTGTTAAAATTAATTTTTAAGTAACCTACCAATGGCAGTTATAAAACTAATATATTAATTACACTTAAGGCTGAAAGGAGAGATTAGTTGTAGCAGAATCTTTAAGCGGATTGCCAACATCATTTCCACAGATCCCCCACAAATGCTTTTCTTGTGGTTAATATACTATTTGCATTGATTTTAAAAAAGGGGAGGGGGATTGGTTGACTGAAGCTTTCTAGTCAAATCACAAAGTAAAACTTCTTGTTAAGAACTTTGGGGCTAAGTTCCCTTTTCCTTACAGGAGTAAGGCAAAAACTGTAGTAACTGGTTTCATCTTCAAAGTTTTGGCAAATCCTAGGTAATTTGCATAAAATGTTTGAGGAAATATTAAAAACTCTTTCGATGACCCATCGTAGTTGGTACTGAGGCCCTATTGGGTAGGGAAACCTAGAGATTCCTCTTTAGATGTTGAATATTTGCAATGTTACCATACACCTGAATTCAAATTAGGAGTGAGATTAAATGTATAATTTATAAAATGCAAGATTTTAAAAAGCCAAGCTTTTCTATGTGTGCTGCACTGTAAACATCTCATAACATGTTTTATAGAAGACTTACAGAGAAGAAAAGGTTTTCATATCTGAAAGGAGCTTGTAGCAAGGAGGGTATTGGTTTCTTCTCCCAAGCAACAACTGATGGTGTTACAGCAAAATCAAGCACAGAATGTAGTTTAAATAAAGGCTATTGCTGCTGAAGTCTATTGTGTACCCCTGTGTTAGTTAATACTGCTCCAAACAATGTATGTGATTGTCAAAAAGTAGAAGTGTAAGTGAAACGATGTTAGTCTCACCAAGAAACCTCGAAGAATCACTGAAGAGTGTCAAAGGAGGAGGAAATGAGGGGAAAAGTAATTCCAACAGGACTGACTCATGGACCACCAACTTGAAAGAACAAAACATTAGGTATGTGTACCAATTTCCATACGAGGCAAAGGTTTTTTTAACTAACCGTGTAGTGATAAGTAATACATACATAGTAGAAATGTGGATATGTTACTATGAAGTGTATAAGTAACTACTGATTTGGAGATCTGAGGTGTGCTGTTTTGGAACGGGCACCCATATTTATGCCAATATTCAATATGCCTCTGCTCTGTGTGTATATAGGCTTATTGTAGACCAGCTAAACAACCCTCTGGATTTGAGACAAGAAGGCAAGAAGAAATGGCCTCAGGTTGCCTCACTGGAGGTTTAGGATATTAGGAAAAATTTCTTCAACAAAAGCCTTATCAAGCATTGAGAAAGGCTGCCAGGGAAACGGTTGAGTCACCATCAGGTATTTAAAAAATACGTAGTCGTGGTGCTTAGGGACATAGTTTAGTGGTCAACTTGACAGTGATAGGGTTGTGGTTGGACTTGATGATCTTAATGGTCTTTTCCAACCTTAATTATTTTGTGATTCATGAACATAGGTGTTTCTCAGGTATTTACATTCTTTTTGTGCTGATTAGAAAGTTCCCAACAGTATCAATCTAGGAACAGTTGAAAATCCTAAAGTGGATAACAAATGTCTGTGAAGAAAATTATTTAGATGTTTTTGCCATTTACTTTATTCTCTGGTTGGTACAGTAATGCATCCATACTATGATTATATGAATATGTATAAATTATCTATTTAGTTCCCAAATGTAAACAGCTCTTAATGAGTTTCAATTCACAGTATTTTCTTCACTCTAAAATGCCATGCACAGATTTTCTCTTAGATTTAGCTAGCACAGCTTTCTTATATTTTGATAGCATTGTTCAAATTAGGCACAATAAATGAAGTTTTCATTAAATGTCATCTACATATAAAATTGCCTTCCCATAATCTATAATGAATAATTGCCTTGCTTTTAATTAAAAATGTAGGAATTTCAGTGAACATTATTTACACTACAGAATTTGATGAAAGTTCATTGTCAGCTAGTGATTACGGTCATCTATCTGTGTCATATCTACGTCCATACAGCATTAATATACATCATTCCTGTCGTCCTAATCAATTGACTGTTCTGTGGACTAACAGTACTATGCATGGATATCCAAGCTGGCCAAGACACTGTCTATACATATTTTGTATGCATAGAAGAGAAGACTTCTTACCCGGTTTTTATTGTTAAAAATGAAATCCACCACAAAGAAATGCATTGGGCATTGATGCAACTTGTATGCTTTTTCAAATTTTTTTCCAAATGTTTTTCAATTTTTTTTTCATGTCACTGTCTATATCTGCTGTCTGAGGAGAACAGTAAGAACATTCAAAGATAGGTTTCTAAACTGTCAATATCCCCTGAATGTGGACAATAGATGATATTTATTGGTTGTTACCAGGTGAACAGGCTGGTTCTGACTTCACTGACCTTTTTGAAGAGGTGATTAGCACCCCATCGCTGCTGTATACATCTCTAAAATGGTTCTTAAAGTAATTGTCACCATGTATTTACTGGGGTAAATAAAACAAGGATGTAAATTCCCATGTCACTCAAACTGGGTGATAGCTTTTCGGCACCTAACATGTCATATTTAACCAGTTAGTATATTTGAACTTAATTTAACTATAAAATGGGTTGTAAAATGTGTGGCTTGTTAGAAATAAGCTTAAATATAAACTTTTTCTTTCCAGCTTTAAAACGTACGTGATCACTTACGTTCTTTGCTCTAAAAAGTATCCTTCACAGTCTCTTGCCTATAGTTGCTGTTTCTATACAAGCAAGCCACAGAAATTTCCTCCATAATACACATGGAAATCTAGAGAAAGAAGTCAGGTATATTAGCCTCCCAGACATTATATTATCTTTAGAAGTAGTTTCTGTTTTGCTTTGTTGCTTTTTCCAGGAAAATGTAAAGATCTCTTTTTTCCTAGATCTGTCATAGAATCTTTAAGGCTGGAAAGACCTTTAAGGTCATCATATTGCATACTGGGTAAACAACCCCTCAGATTTGGGACAACAGCTTTTGGCAACCCATATGGCACTGTGCTGACAGCCTTGCCTGCCCGGACTTTCTTGCTGTACCCTACAGAGATATGTTGACTCCAGCACGCACTGACCTGGCTATCGGGGACTCCAACTCCTTTCTTCCAGTTAAGTGGTAAGTGATGCAATGGTGCAATGTTATCAAATAAAGAGGTATTTTCTAAAATATAAATTAAGGGAAATGGCAAATATTTTTAGCACATATCTGTGGAAATTTAATCCCAACTGAGCTCATAACTACACTGTATCCACACAGTGTTCTGAATCTGTGAATTGTGTAGGAAATATTGGGTTATTCTTTAACAGTACAGGCAATGCTACTTCTCAGGAAAGTCCCTTTTGTTATCCCTTAAGATGCACTCTGAAAAATTGGAACAAGTTTGGAAGGGACTCCCATAACAAAAGATAAATTAAAATGATATTGTAATCAATGGCTGCCACAGTAGAAATTAAGTGATGGTGAAAAATGTCCTGAAAAATGGATCTATTAAGTATAATTCCATATTGCAATTAATGTTACTTTGTTGAAGAACTGAAAAATGGAATGAGAAACCTTATGTGGATTTATACTTTGATCTACAGAATTACTGGGAAGTTAGAAGAAGTTGTGGGCTTGTGGATTCTATGCATCAAAATGACATTTATCTGATCAAGAAAAAGGATAGTAATTTTTGTTGTGATAGGTCTAAACTAAAAAAGAATTGTACAGAGGAAAATGGAGACGTTCAATTGTTAGTTGTGCCTCCTAAAACCAAAACAGTTCAGGAGAAGATTAAATTGGTAGTCCAATAGTGAAGAGGATGAGGGGTCAGAAACCAAACATACAAACCTCTCTTAGACAAGGTGTTGGTCCAGAGGCAGTTCCAGTCAGTGTATGTTCTGTTTACTACTTCTGATTTCTTAAACTGGAAGCAAGCAGCAGGCTTTGATCGAGACAACCCAAAAGGGATGTATAGCACTACTAAAAGTGTGATGATGACTCATAATACTAATTGGGGTGACATTCAAGCACTTGGAATATTTGTTCACCACAGAGGAAAAGCGAACGCCTGTAGAAGAGGCTAGAGTAGGAGTAACACAGGAATATGGGGGAGTGCTTGACATTGATATCTCTCTCCCAACGGTGGATCCCAGGTGGGATCCAAATACAGGTGGAGGATTACAAAGATAAAAATGTAAAAAATGTGTCCTGTATGGTATCCACCATTGAATCTAGAAGCCGCAGAATTGGGGAAAATTGTATGAGATACAACAGGGAGATAAAGAATCTCTATGTCGCTTTCATGAAAGATTTGTGAAGTAGCTTGAAAGCTGATGAGCCTGGACCCTAAGGATGGAAATAATTCTAGTTTTTAATATGTTGTCTATTGGTTAAGCAGCACCCGACATTAAAAATGAAATTACAGAAAGTAGATGATGCTGATGGCATGACAGTATCTCAATTATTATTGATTGCTTATGAAGTCTATAATAATCAGGATGAAGTAGAAGAGAAGGGATAACAAAAGAAATTAAAATTATAACCTCCTTGTTGGCTGCCTTGTCAGAAGGATGAGGAATACGCAGAGGGAGAGGTACAGGAAATTTAATCGGGGATTGAGAGGTAGAGGGGAAGGTTGTGGAAATATCAGAGAAAAGCATTGTGATATCCCTGTAGGGATAAATCTGTGTGTCTATTGCAGACAGGAAGGACACTGGAAAAAAATTGTCCACAGGAAAAAGAAACAGAAGCAGATACCAGGATATTAGCACAAATAGGGTAGACTGAAGGGGACTGGAGGAATCTAATAAAGTCTCCCCAGCAGACCCTTTAGCTGGGGAATTAAACAATAGATTTTTTTAATAGTGACACAATTCATTCAGTACTTCCTAATTGTAAAGAACCCTTAAATAAAACTAAAACTAAGGTATTTGATGACACCAGGAGAACTCAAAGGTCATTTCTACAACAGATGGAGCGTACTATTGGAAACACTGCAGTAACTCATTCATTTCTCTGTATGCCAGAATGCCCCTTGCCACTGTTGGGAGGAGATTTATTGTGTAAATTTAATGCACTACTGAAAATTTGGTACAGTTACACGTGCTCCCAGACTGTGTGTGGAAAGCACAGATGTGCCAGGAGACTCAAGGTGAAAAAGATGAAAATACAGACATTCAGGGAGAGGTATAGGGTGCTGTAAAACCAGTGTCATGAGGTTCAGGGAAACCAGGATGAGCAAACAGTGTAACTCCAATCAGAATTGGACTGAAGTCTGGAACCAAGCCGTTAAGAGAGAAACAATCCTCTATCAGATTAGTGGTGTGGAAAAGATTAGAACTGCTCATTAATACATATATATGTATTTAGAATATGAGCTGTTATGGGAGTGCTAGTTGGAATTTAATACCACCATTTTGCCAGTGAAAAAGTCGAATTCTCATGAATATAGATAAATGCAAGACTTGCGGGACATAAATAATTGCACCTTTGATGTGCCTGTGGTGCCAAACCTATATACACAAATTCCATTCCTGAAAATAACATCTATTTTACAGTTTTAGATTTAAAAGATGCTTTATTTTATATTCTGTTGGATGAACAGAGTCAGCTCATCTTTGCTTTTGGATGGGAAGTCCTGACTACTGAATGACAGACTCAACTGTGTTGGACTGTATTACCAGATGGATTCAAAAATAGTCCGACGTTATTCGGTAACACATTGGCAAAAGAATTGGAACACTGGCAGAATAATAATGGGCATATAACTTTGTTGCAGTATTTTGCTGATTTATTAATCGGCTGAAGTAATTACAGTGAATATCTAGAAGCTACAATTAGTTTATTGAATTTTCTGGGACTTGCAGGATATCATGTTTCTAACAGAAAAGCAGATCCTCTAAGAGAGGACTTTTGGGCATGGCTAGATGGTGTTAGTTGTAAATTCTTAATTTCAGATTTGTTACTACACCACTATATGCTGCCACCAAGTATCCAGAAGGACTGTTGGAATGGACTGCTGAACAACGAAAAGGGTTTGATGAAATCAAGAAAAGATTTATGGAAGCTCCTGCATTTAGACTAAAAAACTCAGAAAACCCCTTTCAGCTATATGTACATGAACAGCAGCAAGTGACCTTAGGAGCCTGATCCAGTTGTTGGGAACCTGGAAGAGGCCTGGAGCGCATGTTTCTAAGCAGATGACATCAGTAGAGGATGGCTTGCTTGCTTGAGACCTGTTGCTGCAACAATGATTTGAAGAAACTAGAAAACTGACCTTGCTACATCCTCTCTCTGTGTTTTTTACCTCTGCTAGAAAACAAAGGGCATCATTGGATTTCTCCTAGTAGTTTGGCCCAATACCAGGCTGCGTTGCTGGAACAGGATGATATTATTCTTTCAATATCTACCACTTTAAATCCTGTGACTTTGCCGATCTCAGAACAAAATGGATTACATGATTGCTTGATGATAATTGGGCCAGTCTGTTCCAGTTGACTGGATTTGCAAGACTCTTCCCTTACTGATTTTGATTTAGAATTATATACAGATGGAAATAGCTTTGTGTCTGGAGGAAGACAATGTGATGGATATGGACCATATGGATCAGAGACCATGTTCTGGAAACTGAACCTTTGTATTATAATACTTAAGCACAAAAGATGAAATTGACTGCTCTAGAGTTATGTACTGGAAAAAACTAATATTTACACAGACTCACAATACGCCTTTGGAGTTGCACATGCTCATGGAGCAATTCGGAATGAAAGAAGACGTTTGAATTCACAAGGAATTTCTGTTAAATATGGAACTGAGATCATGAAATTGCTGCAAGCTGTATTACAGCTGGAGAAAGTGGCAATAATTCATTGTTGAGCACACCAAAAAGGGAATAATGATGTAATTAAAGGAAATCAGAGAGCTGATACAGCTGCAAAGGAAGCAGCCCTGAAAAGGTTGGATGCGGAAGGAGCGTTAATCCCAGGACGCCATCTAGATATAGTCCCACCACAATGCACCGAAAAAAGAAGATCAATTAGATTGCTCTAAGACTGAAGAAGGATGGTGGGTGACACCTTTAAAACAACTTCTAATTCCTGGAAGGAGAATGGAATTTGTGCTAAAGAAATCAAGAACTGTACGTGGGTTCTGATGCATTAGTCCTTGCTGCTAAAAAATACTTTGTAGAACTGAAAATGCAAAGTATTGCTGACATGGTACTAAAAAAATGTCCAATGTGTTGTGCTAATAACCCAGTAGTCGAAAAGAAAGCAATAGAAGGAAATGTAAAATGGGGAATAATACCTGGGGAGTACTGGCAAATAGATTTTTTTCAGAGTTACCTAGATGTAACCTTTACAAATATTTGTTAGTATTGGTAGATACATTTTTTGGTTGGCCTGAGGCTTTCCCCTGTTGCACCAATAAGACAAGAGTAATGCTAAAAGAGATAATACCTTGATTTGGTATTCCAGAAGAAAGATATTCAGACCTCATTGAACTCTGTTTTGTTGCAGAAACAGTCCAAGGAGCATTAAAGATTTTGAAAATAAAATGGGATCTTCATATTTCATCGTGAGCCCAATCCAGCAGAAAAGTAAAGTGAATATCAGAATTTTAAAAGGCAAATCTCCAAATAATGTCAAGAAGCTCATCACAAATGGAACGAAGCTCTACCTTTAGCCCTAGTAAGAGAATCAACCCCAGAGCTAGAGAAAATGAAATAATGAATGGAAATAATTGAAATGATGTATGGAAAACCATTATCCAATTAATACACTTACTATAGAAGAGGAGCAAAGGCACTTCAAAGGGCAGGAAATGATGAAAAAATATTTAATTTCTCTTTCACAACTTTTACCTTCTTTACATAAATATTTGGATCAGAAAGCACTGTTGATAATAGACACCACAGTTCATCCCTTTCAGCCAGGAGACCTAGTCTATATTCAGACTTGGAAAGATAAACCATTAAAGTAAAAGTGGAAAGGGCTATATACTGTGTTGTTAAAAACATACATTGCAGTGGAAGTGGTTGGAATAGACTCCTGTATGAATTATATGAGAGTCAAGAAAGCATCATCTCCAAAACAGTAACAGTGGACTTCTAGGGAAACAGGACCTTTAAAATTAACACACATTCTCTTGTTTTCAATTAATATTACCAAAGATATTAGGAAATCATATAAAGATACAGAATCTATAAAGGGGATTTTAGCAGTAACCATAATAATATTTAATAGGTTTTGATTCTAGTAATTTATACTGCATTTTTTACTAGCAAAACTTGACATGATTTAAAATTGAAATTGGAATTTATCAGTGTATGTATATTTGTTGTAGCAATCTAGTTGTGCAAATTTTCCAGTCCTTTGGCAGAATCCACAATGTGAGATCACAGCTTGTCTGCCATAGCCAAAATCTGCTGCTTCCCCTTTAGAGTGGGGATTTTAACATTGGACTTAAATTGAACCTTTGACAGCATTTTCACCAATGGGTCAGGAATATTTCAGTTTAATTTAAAATATGAAAAAGTATTTGGGCTAGGAAAGTGGAAAATCTTGGGAGATGAAACTAAAAGTTTGTGTTGGCATGTTAATGAAACACACTAGCCAGGAATGGTTAAAGAGGCAGAGTCTTGTGATTGATTCCCTTGGGGAGCGCAGTTTCCATCTGTTTTGAAGAGTGCTGAAGAAGAATGACATTATATGCAGTCAACTCCTTTGTGTATTGATTGGATAGGAAATCATTCAAAAGATTAAAAAAATCATTTTACCTTCAAAATTGACTGAAAATACAAAGATCTCCCAAGACTTATAATTGGAACTGCACTTCAGTAAATGAATCCAAACTTCAAAGGATAGGACCATTAGCTAGGGCATTACAACTGGGGTGTTAATGTCAGAATTATTAAACATCCTTAAAGGATACTTGGACAGGAACTATGACTAAGGACAAACTTATAAATTGTGAATGGGAAATCATTCTCCTCGTTGGACATACTGTATGGCTAGGCAGTGATGGATCTCGGTCAGCATGACTATCTTTGAAAAGACTAAGGAAACAGAATACCCTCGGGATGTTAACATTATGTCCCTTGTGGAGAAAATGACCTTTAGCTCCTGAATTATGGGGAGAAGTTAAGTGTGTAGGTCCTTGGCAACACCAGTCAACTAGAACAACAGTAGAATCTGTATTTAGCCATTAGAAATCACATTTAATTTCATAATTTGACAGGACAAATTGAAGTGTTGGCAAATGCCACAAAAAGTGGCCTCCATGTCCTGAATGTACAACTACAAGCTACGTCAAAAATAACTTTCCAGAATCCTGTAGCTTTAGATTTGCTGTCCCTGCATGAACATGGTGTCTGTGGTTATTTGAATTTAAATGATGACAAATATTGTATACACGTTCCAAATGTAACCAAAAATCTGTAAAGACAGCTTGACACTATTCAATGAGTAGTAAAATCAGGGCAAAATTTGAGTGATAAATGGAAACAGGGTGGCTTAATAAAATTTTACATGGCCTAAGATTCTCCCTGAAAGGATGGCTACAAAGTTTACTACAAAATTTAATTATCTTTATAATAGCAATTTTAATTATCCGTAGCATGTTTGGATGTTTGAAGGGTTTGATTACAAAGCAAATATCTCAGTCCTGTATGTTAACTGTAAATATGAAGGTGAGACTTGTAAAAATATAGATTCTTGATAAGCCTCAAAGGTAGAAAATTGTTACAGCAAAATCAACACAGCATGGAATTTAAATTAAGACTATTGCTGCTGATGTCCATTGTGTTAGTTAATGCTACTCCAAACTATGTATATGATTGTTAAAAAGTAGAAGTGTAACTGAAGCATTGTTAGTCTGACCAACAAACCTTGAAGAATTGCTGAAGATTGCCAAAAAAGGAGGAAATTAGGGGTAAGGTAATTCCAACAGGGCTGACTCATGGACAACCCATCCTGATTACACCACTAATTTTAAAGAAAGAACCACTAGGCAGTGTTTTTTTTAACCAAACATATAATGATAAATAATGCATATGTAGTAGAAATGTGAATATGTTAATATGAAGTGTATATATAACCACTGATTTGGAGTTTTGGGGTGTGCTGTTTCATACAGGCACCCATATCTGTGCCAATATACAGAAAAATAACTCTGCTCTGTGTGTGTATATTGGTGTATTACACACCAGGTAAACAAACCTGGCATTGATTAATCTTTATCCACCTGCTAACTTTAATGGCCTGATCATCCCCTCAGATATGAACAGCTAATTGGTGTACCTTGCATGGATTACCTGGCGCAGTTTCATTGCCCATAGCAGGTACAGAAATCCTGTTCACAGAGAACTGGAAGACCCAAAAGATGGTTTTAAAAGATATTTAAAGACAAAGGTGTAAGGAAAAGGGAGCATAATATTAACATTATTACAAGGATACACTGGAATATTTCTACTACAATGTGGTTTTAACGGAAATAAACCCTTCCCCATTTATTTCTCCTAAATCATGCTGATCGAGATATTATCCTTACAGTGTAATTTCATTAATAAATTGGGTGTGGGGTGGTGGTGGTTGTTTGCTTGTTAATGGAAAACCTAAAAATTATCGGTACCGATTGTGCAGGAAGGTCATATAAAATGGAAAACTGAGGAAATAGTATGAAAGTACCTGTGCTGGGTCACATCAAAGATCAGCCTAACTCAGTGTCCTGTCTCTAAGCATTGTCCTTATCAGTGTCTCTGAGAAGATGTAAAAGATTAAGCAATGTCAGTATCTGCCCAGACAGTACAGAAACTGTAAATTGTTTTATGGAACCTACAAATGTATAACTTTAAAGAGATAATCTGCAGACGAGAAAAGGAAAAATTATAAACTCAGCTAGATCTGGATGAGCTATTCAAAGTGAGTAGCTAAAGCAATAATAATGTAAT
>VZTU01018801.1:18992-44933 GCA_013400835.1 Zapornia atra
AGAACTTTTCCCCAGTGAGGGTGAGGGAGCCCTGGGACAGGCTGCCCAGGGGGTGTGGAGTCTCCTTCCCTGGAGAGATTCCAGCCCCGTCTGGACGCCGACCTGTGCAATATGAGCTGGGGAGCTGCTTTGGCAGGGAGGTTGGACCCCAGGAGCTCTTGAGGTCCCTTCCAACCCCTGGGATTGTGATTTTTAATAAGCAAACATTACATTTGTAAAAAAACAACACACAAGCTTTGTCTTAAGTAAGATTTATGAGGACAAAAGACATTCAGCTTAAGAACAAGAGGAATTACCAGATTCACATAATTTTATACTCAAACTTAAAACTAGATTTAAAAAAAAATCAGAAAAATTATTAAATATATATTGGTTAATGGGGAACACTGAAGCATTTCAAACACTCATATTGCAGCTCCAATTCACACTTGCACTCCTGTACCACTTTTACCTCTGTGTCAACTTACAAGAGCAGCACATAAAAATTAGTAAAAGTATGACATTTTAAAAAAGACTAATCCTTGAAATAAACTAAATTTGAATAAAGAGCTATTTTTGGTGCTACTTCAGGTAATTTTTAGCCTCTTTCCTGTGAAATTAGGGTAATGATACCCTATGACTCAAAAGCAGAAACCGAAGTTGAACCAAACATATGCTGGCAATGAAAGATCAAACAGATACGTGGGAGGTTGTGAACAATAGACTGGAAAAAGCTTTTACATACAGAAGAACTAGTCACAGGCTTACAAAATACACCTCAAGCTGTGTAAATTAGAACAGTCACATTAAGCCACCACAGCTGTATCTGAGCTTTACAGCAGATTAGCAAAAGCAAGAGATTTAAAAACTGAATGTCAAGAAGAAAAAAAACCTTACAAGGGCAGATAAATGTGTGAATTGTCAAGTGCCTGAGACTAAAGCAACGTGCTCTGTGCCATGTGGTCTCACTCTGCACAGGCCCAGGGCTTCTGGTTCCACCCTATGTGTGTCAAAAGTGATTGCACCAGGCAGCACGCGGTTACAGCGTGCCACCTTCACACACTCCATTTACCTGTACCTCAGCAGTGTTTGGATTGCCTAGATCTTGACAATGGTGATGATGTGGTTGGATACTTGGGGAAAAGGCCAGCAAGGCAGATATTATGGTGGGAGGCTCTTATAAGCATCCCAAACAGCAAGCAAAGGCAGGAAAAAAATATCTTCTATAAACAACTGGGAGAAGTCTCAGGGGAAGGGGACAACATTGACTTCAACTTGCCAGGTATCTGCTGGAAATACAATACAGCAGAGAAGAAAAGGTCCAATATTTCTGAAGTGTGGGGAAGATGGCTCCCTCACCAGCTCTGTCAGGAAGTTAACTATGAAAGGTGCCCTACTGGACCCCTTGTTCAGGAACAGAGAAGAACTCGTGGGTGATGTGTGTCATAAGGCTGTCTTGGCCATAATGGTCATGAAATGGTGCTTTCAGTTCTCAGAGCAGAGTGGGGTCAGCAGAATTGCTACTATGGACTTGCCAAAGGCAGACTTTGCTCTGGTTATGAGACTGACTGAGTCCCTTGGGAGGCAGTCCTGAAAGGCAAAGGAATCCAGCAAGGGAGGGCACTGTCCCCATGTGCTGAAAGTCAAGCCAGCAGGGAAGCCACCAGCCTGCCTAAACAGAGAACTGCAGCTTGAACTCAGGGAAAAAAGGAGAGTTTATGAACTTTGGAAGAAGAGGAAGGAAACTCAGGACTACAAGAATGTTGTGAGTTTATGAAGGGACAAAATCAGAAGGGCCAAAGCCTAACTAGACCTTAATCTGACTACTACCATAGAAAACAATTAAAATGGTTCTATGAATACATCAGCAACAAAAAGAGAGCCAAAGAGAATCTCCATCCTTCCAGGGGGTAACATAGTGACAAAGGATGAGAAAAAGTCTGACATATTTAATACCTTCTTTGCTTCAGCCTTTGGCAGTCAGACCAGTTGTTCTCCAGGTACCCAACCCCCTGAGCTGGAAAACATGGATGGGGAGCAGAATGAAGAGCCCATAATCCAAGGGGAAATGGTTAGCAACCTACTACACCACTTAGATACACACAAATCTAAAGGGCTGGATGGAATCCATGTAAAGGTATTGCAGGAGCAGGCAGAATTGCTCACCAAGCCATTTACCATCATTTATCAGCAGTCTTAGCTAATTGGAGAGGTCCAAGTTGACTGTTAGCAAATGTGACACCCATCCACACAAAAGGCCAGAAGGAAGATCTGGGGAACTACAGGCCTGTCCATCTGACCTCAGTGCCAGGGACCGTTACAGAAGAGATGATCTTGAGCCATCACAAAGCACATACAGGACGATCAGGCCCAGACAGCATGGGATTCTGAAAGACAGGTACTGCTTGACTAACCTGGTCTCCTTCTGTGACAAGGTGACCCACGTAGTGGATGATGAAAAGGTTGGGGATGTTGCCTGCTTAGATGTTAGTAAAGTCTTAGACCTTTCCAGCAGCATTCTCCCAGAGAAACTGCTGCTCATAGCTTGGATGAGCTTACTCTTCACTGAGTAAACAACTGTCTGATGTCCAAGCCCAAATAGTTGTGGTGAATGGAGTTAAATGCAGTTGCCAGTTGGTCACAAGTGGGGTTCCCCAGGGCTCAGATCTGTCCAATATTTTTATCAATGAGCTGAACAAGTGTATCAAGTGCATGCTCTGTAAAGTTTGCAGATGACAAAGTCAGGTGGGAGTGTTGATTTGCTTCCTTAGGGCAGGAAGGGTTTACAAGAGGGTTCTGAATAGACTGGATTGATGGGCCAAGGCTAACTGTATGAGGTCCAACAAGGCCAAGTGCTGGGTCCTGCACTTGTGTCACATCCACACCCTGCAATGCTACAGGCTTGGGGAAGAGTGGCTGGAAAGCTGCTCTGTGGGAAAGGACCTGAGGGGTGTTCTTCAACAGCCAGCTGAATAGGAGCTCACAGTGTGTGCCCAGGTGGCCAAGACCAACAGCATCGTAGCTGGTATCAGAAACAGTGTGACTGGGAGGACTAGGGAAGTGATCATGTACTCAGCACTGCTGAGGCCACATCTCAAATCCTGTGTTTAGTTCTGGGCCCCTCACTACAAGTCAGACATTGAGGTACCACAGTGTGTCCAAAGAAGGGTGACAAAGCTGGTGAAGGGTCTGGAGAACAAGTCTTATGAGGAGTAGCAGAGGGAACTGGGGTTGTTTCATGAGGAAGAGATGAGACTGAGGGGAGACCTTATTGCTCTCTACAACTACCTGGAAAGAGGTTGTAGTGAGGTGTGTGTCAGTCTCTTCCCCCAAGTAACAAGCGAGAAGACAAGAGGAAAACAGCCTCAAGTTGCAGCAGGGGAGGTTTAGACTGGATATTAGGAAACATTGCTTCACAAAAAGGTTGTCAAGCATTGGAAGAGGCTGCCCAGGGAAGTGGTTGAGTCACCATCCCTGGAGGTATTTAAAAGACACGTAGATGTGGCACTTAGGGACATGGTACAGCAGTGGGCTTGGCAGTGCTAGACTAACAGTTGGACTTGATGATCTTAAAGGTCTTTTCCAATCTAAATGGTTCTATCATCTTGCAACCCTTTTTTTTTTTTCATTATCTATGCTTTTCACACCTTCAGAACTTCCCTAGCAGGGATCTTTCTGTGCCCTTTATTAGCCCCTCCAATGTAAATCTAATTCTTCTGCTTTTTAAAGTTCTTCCCCACTGTCTTTTTACTAATGAATGCTTACTCATTATTCACAGTTTCTACCCCACATCTACCATGAAAGTCATGGTAGACTCAAGGAGCAGAAAACTTATACTTGACTTATACTCAAGGAGCAGAAAACATGTTACTCAGAATATAATGAAAAGAATCCTTACCTTTCCAAAGTCTCTCACATCAAACAAATCAAATGCTTCAAAAAGTTCACTTTTCTTCATCCCAAATATTTCACAACAGGCCGAAAGAAAAGTCCTTATATTCTTCAAGCAAAGAAACTAAGGAAGAGAAAACAAAAATACTAAGCATCAAGTATGTCAATTAGCAACTTCTGTGCTCACTTTGGTCACATTACAAAATTCACTGATATAGCTATTTAAGTCAGCACTTCCACTATGCTGTCATCTTCCACTGGCTCTAATTCAGCCATAAAAGTTCCCTTCAGACTCAAAAGCATTAACCAAACTCTGACATTTTGTGAACAGAAACTATTTTGTCTTTTTACCCAAGGAGAAATGACAATAAGCTACTAGATACAAATGAGTCTAGATAAAGACTTTTCACTTGTCTACAGCCAGCACAAAACAAAAATGCAGTTACCTTAATAAAATTATATTAATGAGAAAGCTATTCTTCACAAATACATTGTTTTCAGCTATGAAGATAAAAGTCTATTTTGAATAGTTAATCAACAGACATGCACTGCTTTAGCACACTAAAGACATTATGAATATATAGTCTAGATCTGGGTCATAGGAATGGATGAAATTTGCAATTGAGAAGTCATTTACAATTTATCTAGTGGGGATTTCAGATCCTCAAACCACACTGACTCCTGTATAGAATTAAAAGGCCATTTCCCTTGAAGCTATCAACATGCATCAATGATCACCTGTGCCTGGAAAATAATACAGCTTCTGACACAATGTTCTCCTTACCAACCTTGTAAGGCATTTTTCTGGAGACTATTTTTTAAAAGACCTTGCCAGTATAAAAGACAATCACAGAATCACAGAATCATAGGGGTTGGAAGGGACCTCAAGAGATAAATCGGGTCCACCCCCCCTGCCAAAGCAGCTCCCTAGCTCATATCACTCAGATAGGCGTCCAGACGGGGCTGGAATCTCTCCAGAGAAGGAGACTCCACACCCCCTGGGCAGCCTGTCCCAGGGCTCCCTCACCCTCACTGGGGAAAAGTTCTTCCCCATGTTGGTGTGGAACTTCCTGTGCCCCAACTTGCAGCCATTGCCCCGTGTCCTGTCCCCACAGACACTGAAAAGGGGCTGGCCAATTCCCCCTGCATCCCATGTCTAAGATATTTATAAACACTAATTAGGTCCCCCCTAAGTCTTCTTTTCTCCAGGCTGAACAGCCCCAGCTCACCCAGCCTTTCCTCACAGGGGAGATGCTCCAGGCCCTTCATCATCTTTGTTGCCCTTCTCTGGACTCTCTCCAGGAGATCCCTGTCTTTTTTATCCCAGGGAGCCCAGAACTGGACACAGTACTCCAGGTGGGGCCTGTCCAGGGCAGAGTAGATGGGGAGGATCCCCTCCTTTGACCTGCTGGCCACACTCCTCCTGATGCACCCCAGGATCCCATTGGCTCTCTTAGCCACCAGTGCACACTGCTGGCTCATGGCCAACCTGTCATCAACCAGGACCCCCAGGTCCTTCTCGACAGAGCTCTTCTCCAGCAGGTCATCCCCCAGCCTGTACTGATACAGACGGTTATTCCTCCCCAGGTGCCAGACTCTCCACTTGCACTTGTTGAATTTCATTAGGTTTCTCCCAGCCCAGCTCTCCAGCCTGTCCAGGTCTCTCTGGATATTGGTAACTATCAATAGCATTGCAGTAACTAAAGAGGGATAGCTACAACACACAATATCCATTCTTGATAATGATTAACACCAGAAAATACTAGTACCTTAGAAGCTGTTGTAGAATCTTACAGTCCACCATGCAGTACAGTACTTAGAAGCAACAGTATCTCAAGTGACCCAGCACTGTGCTCTCAATATGCTTTTTAAAAAGCATATATAAACAGTGGGGAAGAACTTTAAAGATGTAACAACTCATTAAAAATTATATTCCAGAGTTGTTCATGTTATGGTGGATTCATAAGAATGAAGACTGTTTACATCAGGACAGACTATAGAACTGCTGTATGTTCCAACTTACAGGACACAAAAGCAATATTTTTATATTAATACAGAGTAGCACAGCCACACCTTTCCTGAGCCTGAAGTGCTAGCTACCCAGACTGCTCAGTCAGACAGTATGTCACTGCTTTACCTTCAGCATGGGACAGCAAATCACCAATTCAGAGAGCCCTACTTCACGTCTTACACAGACCTAACCAGCCTGGCACAGAAAGAGCAGAGCCCCTGAGAGATCAGCTTTACAGCATGGTTACACCTGTGGAAGCACTGCTTCAACAAGGCAAGCTTCAAGAGTAGGTAACTCTGGTAGGTGGTTGTTGGCATCAAGATGACAGCTGACAGCCCCACTGCAAAAGCATCATAAAAGCAACTCCTGCACAAGGCAAAACTCCGAGGAAGGCATCTATGGCTGACAGCTGCCACAGCCAGTATACGGGGCCACAGGGGTACCAGGGGGAGCTGTAGCCTCCTCTCAATACAGCCCCATCTGCACCTGCTCTCTCTTGCATAGGGCAGCTAGTGCTGGGCTATGTACTGGGATGCTTGAAGACATGTCACTCCCATTTATAAGAAAGGGAGCAAGGAAGACCCAGGAGATTACAGGCTGGTGAGCCTCACCTCTGTGCCTGGGAAGATCATAGAACAGATCCTCCTGGATGACATGTTGGAGCACATGAGGGAAGAGCATGTGATCCGGGACAGCCAGCACGGCTTCACCCAGGGAAGGTCGTGCCTCACCAATCTGGTGACTTTCTCTGATGGAGTGACAGCATCGGGGGATAAAGGGAAGGCAACCGATGTCATCTACCTGGACTTGTGCAAGGCCTTTGACACAGTCCCCAAGCACATCCTTATCTCTAAACTGGAGAGATGTGGATTTGATGGGTGGACCATCCAGTGGATAAGAAACTGGTTAACAGACCGAAGCCAAAGGGTGGTGGTCAATGGGTCTATGTCCAGGTGGAGGCCGGTGACAAGCGGTGTCCCCCAGGGGTCTGTCTGGGGACCGGTGCTCTTTAACATCTTTATCAATGACATCGATGATGGAATTGAGTGCACCCTCAGCAAGTTTGCAGATGACACCAAGCTGAGTGGTGTGGTTGACACCCTAGAAGGAAAGGAAGCCATCCAGAGGGACCTTGACAGGCTGGAAAGATGGGCCCGGGGGAACCTAATGAGGTTCAACACTGCCAAGTGTCAGGGGTTGCACTTGGGCCGGAAGAATCCCAGACATAGATACAGACTGGGAGAAGAGCTTCTTGAGAGTAGCCCTGCTGAGAAGGACTTGGGGATTGTGGTGGATGAGAGACTTAACATGAGCCAGCAGTGTGCTCTTGCAGCTCGCAAGGCCAATGGGATCCTGGGCTCCATTAGAAGAGGGGTGGCCAGCAGGGACAGGGAGGTGATTGTCCCTCTCTACTCTGCCCTCGTGAGGCCCCATCTGGAGTACTGTGTCCAGATCTGGGGCCCCCAATACAAGAAAGATGTGGAACTGTTGGAGAGGGTTCAGAGGAGGGCCACAAGGATGATTAGAGGGCTGGAGCACCTGCCCTACAAAGAAAGGCTGAGGGAGCTGGGCTGGTTCAGCCTGGAGAAGAGAAGGCTGCAGGGGGACCTCATTGCAGCCTGCCAGTCCCTGAAGGGAGCTTATAAGCAGGAGGGGATTCAACTTTTTAAAAGGATAGACAATGGCAGGACAAGGGGGAATGGATTAAAACTGAAGGAGGGAAGGTTTAGATTAGATATTAGGGGGAAGTTTTTTACAGAAAGAGTGGTGAGGTGCTGGAACAGGCTGCCCAGAGGAGTAGTGGATGCCTGGAAGTGTTCAAGGCCAGGTTGGATGGGGCCCTGGGCAACCTTGTGTAGATCCAGGCCTGACGTTGGTGTCCCTGCCTGTGGCAGGGGGGTTGGAGCTCTATGATCCTTGGGGTCCCTTCCAACCCAGACCATTCTATGATTCTAAGACATCACTGCATTTATGCCAGACTACTTTTATGCCTAGTGAACTTTGAAAATGGGTGTAGCTTGCTTAGTCAGTATCACAAGCTGGGCTGGTTTTGCAAAGATTATTATTTTCAAGTCAAAATTACAAGGTTAGAAGGCTGAGATGTCTAACACATGTGCTCCTTCCACCATGACACTGGCAGAAAGAACCAGCCCACAGCTTTGAAAACAAGATGGCACATACAAAGTGATCATTGTTTTCCCAATATATTCTTTCTTTCTAAGTTTTTATTATTTTTCTTAAAAGCCATCACCAGCCACTAGTTTTGTCCTATACAGAACACTGATTCAACTTGAATACCTATTTACTTTCAACTATTCAACCACTGACAATTTTTTTCTCCTCATTGGAAAACCTTTTCAAAACCTAAGGTTTGAATTTGGATTAGCTAGTGCTGAAGTCTGCCAGTGCACAGAGCTTACAGCAGCATTAGGTTGTTTACCTCTGAAGAGAACAAGAAATTGCGGGTGAGACTAGAGCTGTCATGGGCCTAAAATCTGGCCTAGATTTGCTAGAGAGCATTTTAGTGCTGCATTTAGCTTCTTAACATAGATAAAAGAGCTGTTTAATGTATCAGCAGTTATGCACAAACTGCTCTTCCCATTCTGCAAGCTTTCTCCAGTTATTAACAAGGGTCTCCAAGAACAAGAGATAAGAATGGCAGCATTTTTTCTAAACAAGATTCATCAGTTATTTCAAATTGGAAGGGAATTTAGTAACATCAGCCTTTTGTGTTTAAATTATCCTTACTATGATTTGCACACCAATAGGTGGGAGAGCATATTACAGGAAATTAAGTTTTCCTTTGCCCACTATTTTAAAGGACACATTAAAGTACCTACACTTTAAGTAACACATTCTTTGGAATATTCTAAAAGAGAGACCAAAGAATAATCTATTTCCCCCTCCCCTTTTTTTCTTTTTTTAAATATACTTATTCATTAAGCAGTAAAGTACACTTAGAGATCAGATGTTAAAAATACTTGACATAATTATAATCTAATGTTCACAAACGATATGACAACACAGCAGTTCTATTACATTTCTTACAGGCTCTAGAAACGACAGGCTAAACTTTTGTCAAAATTTGCCTGCAATTGAGATGGGCCATCATCATCATCATCAATGAGTAAGCACAAAATGCTGCCTTCAGCAGAACAAGCCTCCTGACAAGAGTAACCCCTCTGGCTAGTTCAAAGACTCCTCGGTGAGTTTAGTTGGGCATCTAATGATTCAGTACCCATCTATTTTCTCTTGTAAAATTAAAATGAAAGGCTTATGTTGCTGTTTGGTGTAACTGCTGCTTCAGTGGCTCTTGTAAGCTGCAGTTACAGCTTTCTGCAATATTATGAAAACATTGGTCCATTCAAGGCCAAATTTGAGACTGAGCCCATCAGAGCTGGTCACAGCGCCTCTGGGAATCACATATAGGAGAAAAAAAACTGCTGGCAGGGGCACTTTGCCACCGGAGCAGGAGTGAGAAGATGGAACAAGCTGCACAGACTCCAAGGCCAGGCCCGGAGGAGGGGGGGATGAAGAATGTGAAGAGAAAGTTTCCCCTGCAGCTCGTGGTGGAGTCCATGGTGAAACGGGTGTCCCCCCGAAGCCCATGGATGAGGACGGGGAGCAGAGACACCTCTGCCCTGTGAAGATTGATCCACGCCTCAGCAGGTTTGCCAGGGGACTTGTGACTTTGCGGGGGACCAGGCCGGGGGGTCTGGACCCGGATGTCAGCACCCTATGGAGGGGAGAGTCCTGCTGAGAGGCCTGTGGTGAGGGGATGACTCCCCGATAGAGAGGACTCACGCTGCAGAAGGTCGTGGACACGACTCTCGCGTGGGTGGGACGCCACGGTGCCGCAGGGGAAGGGTGTGTGTATGTGGAATGCCCCCGCCCCACAGCTGAGATGGAAGACAGCTTGGGAGGAACGGACTGAAACCCCTCACTCTCCATTCCCTGCCCCCCCTGTACTGCGAACGGGAGGGAAGAAGGGAGCGAATCTCTGATGAAAGTCAAGAGTGTGAAGAGGCCAGGGGTGGGGGGAAGGAGAAGAGATAATATCTGGGGAAGAAAAGCAGCTTGTTGGGAATCACCGGAACCCCACTGCCCATTCCCTGCCCCTCCCTGTGCCATGTTGGGGGGGAAGGAGGGAGTAAGATCGTGATGAGTTTTAAGTTTGCTCAGAAGGGAGGGGTGGGGGGAAGGTGCTTGAAGACCTGGCCACTTCTTATCTCGTTCTGGTTCACAGGGTGTAATAGTTGTAGTAAGTAGTAATAAATCACCTTTTCTTTCCTTTATTCTGTGCTGCGTCTGTTTTGCCCATTGCACTAATTGCAGAGTGATCCCTCTGGCCTTAGCTCAAGTCCTGAGCCTCCCAATATCTATATTCTCCCCCTTTTCGGCTGAAGGGGGGGGGTGAGCGAGCGGCTGGGTGGGTATTTGGCCTTTGGTTAGGGCTAAAACCACCACAGCCTATTATTAAACTATTACACTACCCACAGCAGCTACAATGATAAAACTGCAAGACTACCAAACAAAAAAGTGTTCATGTTTATATGCACTCATTTTACAACAAAACACATGAGAAAAAAAAAAATCTTTAAAGAGAACTTGTTATGTGCTACTCATGTTCTGGAAAAGTTACTTGATTATACTAACCAGAACACTTCCAGAAAGATATCCAAAACTTTATACTGCAACCATCTAAAGAAACAATTTTTCTCAGTGAAAACAAAGCTTTTTAAATTGCTGTAGTTATTGTATGAAGAAGTACAAATTAGTAAAAGAAACCTCCAAATTAAAAAGAAGCATACCCCTAAAATCTAGGAAGTTCTATAAAAACCAACCCTTCTCCCTGGCAACAAGAAAAAGGTACCACCAGTTTGCAGGCTTTCATTAGTAAGTACAGTCCTCAGGATATTTGGAAACCCACTGTGTTATTGTGTTTCTTTTTTCAAAGAAAAACATTCTCCTTCAGCACACCGCAAGGGAGATCATTAAAGACATGAAGAGCAGTTGGGTACCCAGTTCTCTCAGAGATGCAAGGAGAGCTAGGCATCTCTCACTTGATCTCCTCTCCAAAAGTCTCCTCCACAGGAAACGTCTTTCAGTACAAGCAAGAACTGATTTCTCCTCATTAAAAAGAGGACATATTTTAACCACATCCTCTTGAAAAAGTTAACACTGTCTCTTTTTAATTCCATAGCTATATTACAGGACAGCAGTCCAGAATTCTTAGTATCAGCACAAATATTACAGTAGGGTAGTAGAAGCCATGAGTCCAAGAGTTTAGTTAAAAAAAACAGAGCTTGTATCTGGCTTATCTCCAGGTATACCATGAGAAGAAATTGCACCCAGCACAGAGACCTAATGTTTCACAGCACAAGAGGTTACACTGCTACAAAATGATTATGGCATTTTCAGGGCTGCTGAAATGGTACAACTCTTGCAATAAACCCCTGTGTTCTCATGGAACAGATGAGCAGTTTAGTGGCCTCTGGTCCATTCTGCACTGAATTTCATTTTGTAAGAAGCATTAACACAGAATTTATTGAAATGAAAAGTAAGTTTGCAAAAATATGTCTACCACCTAAAAAGTAGGTATGGTTTCTATCATTCAGGCTGCATTTATCTGAACTTTAAGCAAAAGAGAGTGGGCAAACCAAAGTATACCAAGTTCCACAGCAAAATCATGCTGTTTTCTACTGTAACATTTGCCACTTCACACAAAAAGAAACATTTATTTGAAGCTTTTTCAAACACAGCACATGGCTATGTGTCCTGACAGAAATGTATAGAAACATGTTACAAAGGGTACTGAATAGAAACCACCAATTAGACAGAAAAATCACAGGCAGGACTATAGCTGCCCACAGGGAAGAGGAATTTCTTTAACCAGTCCTCTAATGAAGTGAAAGATTAAATGCAAAATTTTAAAAAAAAAAAAAAAAAAGCTGAAACTCAATTTCCTATCAGCTCTATTCGTATTATCTTAGAGGTATTTCTCAGAAAATGTATCTTTGCACTGAAATATTTCAATAGAATAAAGGTCCATCTGGTACAGACCATAATAATCAGTACCTAGATGTATCTTTTGTACTAAAAGCACTCCTAAGGGTGTTCAGAGACCAAGACAAAGAGCTCTGAAGTTCAAATTCTGCCATGAGACATTTATATTAGATTTCAACATAGCAACACCAGTCAGGGGGGTGAAAACTGAAAGGCCAAGAAATTATAAGCACTTAGGAAAGACAGAGTTTGAATCTAGTTTCAACTTACTTTGTTTTATAATTTACCTGCAGTGGTAAAAATAGCTGTTGGTCTTCATTTCAGCTTCCACCTCCTTGTTATTATGATGGTTTAGTCAGAGGGAAGGAAGAAAGCTTGCATAGCTGCAGTTTCCTTCCATTTGTGTGTGGCTCAACAGGCATTCATACTGCACCAGGACAAACTAGAGACCACACTGAAGCTTGAGCATCTGAGACAGTCCAAGCTGATGCTAGGCTATAAGGGGGTATGGAAAATAAAAGGGATCACTGGTCCTCTGCATCAGGGAAGGGGGGGTTTCCCACTGTGATGTGGTGTTGCTGACATTCCATACCCACCGCTTCCTCACCGCGCTTCCCAGGCTTCATTCTCACGCGGCACACACAGGCCTGTACCAACAGCCACGCCAGAGCTGAGGCCCATCCAGCCTATCCACTGTTATAAATGACTTGGTCCCAAACAGCCTTCTGCTTCCCAGGAGGCCTGTGGTTTGATGAAAACTAACCTGAACTAACACCAAGACCTAATGCTTCTGATACCAGAACAAGGCATAGAGAGAGAAAATGTTGGATTTAACTTGGAACACCCTTGGAATAATCTGCCCATTAGATGAGCAGCTGTGTAATCACCTTGGAGTTCTCTGGCTGGGTGTCCTTTTTCACATCTGCCAGCTGAGTTAAGGGTAAATGGAACAGATCTAAGAGGGCTTCTGAACCAAAAGTTAACGCTGTAAAATACTAAGATATGTTTTCCCCTGCTTCCCCCTTGTTATAAATTACTTGGTCCCAAACAGGATTTTAACCAAATTGAACAATTTATGAAAGGAATCAAAGGCAGCACAGGGTGCTGGGGGGCACAGCCAGCACCGGGTGCGCCGGGGGTCTCCGCCCCGCCGAGACGCACCCCAAACAGTTCCAGTCCCTGGCTTATATACCTTCCAGGGATAACACAGCCCACCGGCTTAAACTGACATGCTGGAGTGCATGACAACCCCCCCAGCAAGACATAACCATATACATAGTGCCGGTCAGGTCCTGTATCTTTTGTCTTGCTGATGGTCGGGCAGCTGGTTCCGCAGGTTCAAGGAGTTTCCCTCTTCTCCTGGCTGATCACCATCCTTTCAGAGACAAGTTGTTTCTGCAGTAGTATCACAATGCACACAATGTGCTACACTGTGGTCCTTTAGGCAAAGCTTTGCCCATCCTTTATACAATTTGTTGATGCTTCAACATCCTTCATTAAGTAACTGCAAACTCTCAAGCTGTCCCTCCCAGGCCCATGACCATACAAGGGTCTGTCATTATTCCCCCCACATTATTCCATGTTCACACAAATCAGAGGGACATATATCACACCACCATCCCATGGAAGCTGTGATGAAAGAGTACAAACCACAGAAAGAGGACTCTGCTTAGCCAATTGTCCCCTAAATCTGCTCTGTCTCCACCATGGGGAAATAAGGCATGTCATTCAAGGAAAGCCCAGAAATCTTCCCCTCCTATTCCTCTGCTAAACAGCAGCAGTTTATAGACTATATACTGCAGCCTATCACCTTCACCTAGTCTTTAAATAGCCTTATAGGCAGAAATGAGCAGGGGTTTATATAACAAGCAGCATTTTATTACAAAAATAGAGGAGGAAAGGCCAGATATTCAAAACAAGCATATAAAAAGGAAGTTATCAGATGAGCAAACTTGGCTTCGATTCACACATCAGAAGGTATAGTCACTGTCTTTTTTTTTTTTTAAATTTGTTAAAACTGCTGTAACATGCAAGAAAGCACATTGAGGCTTGTGAAGATGTGAGATTTTTCTATTAGTCATTTATGGTCTTAGAAAAGCAGAATTTCACAAGAATAGAAGGCAGAAGAATAGAAGATTCGTAACACAGAAGATTCTACACATCAGCCCAGACTGCAAAACACAGGCTCCTGACCTCTGCTGTGCACTTCTGGGATGCTGGTAAGAAAAGATTTGCTGGGAATATCTCATTTTTATTTCCACTCTGTTCTTGAGAATATGGGTGAAAAGAAAAATCAAATCAGCCATACTTCTTGAGTATGAGGAGGAATGTGAAAACTGCCATAATGGATTTAACTGGAAGCACTGGTTCTCTACATTCTGTCACCAAGACTGATACACACTCTATCCAACTAAGAGATCCAGGAACTCCCTACTGTCACCAAACAACACCAACACTTCCTCCAGCCACCAAAGGAAGATACTAGGACCATAGTAAAGGTATGCAGCAGCAAGACCAAACCCTACCTTGGACCTTTATACCTTAAAAAAACCCACAACAAGCAACCAATAGCTAGAGATGCAGACCCAAGGGTTCCATCAGCTCTTGGTACATGTGTGCAGAGGAAATGCCTAACTTCCTTAAAATTTTTTCAGCCACATCCAATAAAGGAAGACAATTAGATACTCCCAGACACAGCTGCTCATATACCTGGGGCTCCTTTCCACAAGCCAGGCTGGTCATTTCCCTGACACATGCCATCTTTGATAGACCAGCCCCAAAAGCAGGGCTACCAAAAGAGGAGTAAGTTCTACCTCTATTAGATTACACTTTTTTTTAAATATCAGTCTGTTCATTAACACCAGATTACAAGGGACTCAGACTGAGCAGGGGCCCACTGTAGTACTGACAGAATTGCACATTCAGGGTTAACAATTCAAGGCAGAAATCATTCCTGGCTCCTTCACAGATTTCAGCAGCCAAAGCAGATTAGATTAGTTCTGCTCTGCCAACAGGAGTAATTATCACTACATGCAGTAAAAAATAGCTGTAAGGATTTCTAAGTGAATGAAGTACAGGCCCACTGATGAAGTCTTAATTGAACATCTATTAATGTCTTTTTCTAAACCAGCATGAGGGGAAAAGAGCAATATTAGAATAAAGAATGGATCCAGTCTCACTGAGGAGGGTAGGCAATGTGTGCTGCTGAGAAGGCTTTTGAAGACCAAGTCAATCTGGGAGGATGAATGCCCCTATACTCAGTAAGCAAATGAAAGCTAGAAGATTGTCTCATTTTTGTAACTGCCACACCACAAGGAAGCGTTATTCTTTTTCTTACTCTTAGATAAAACATATTAACTTAAAAATGATAAGAATAAACTAACACACAGAGGAAGAATACGCCCGTCACAGCAAAGGAATTAAGTTTGAGGTTCTGCACTTGGCCTCTTGTTCTGCAAGCCATCTCCATCGTTCAGGGGATCAATATTTTTAAAGCTTTAAGCAGGAGCACACAAGCCAAATATTAAATACCTCCTAAACTTTGCTCACTAAAAGGTTACAAAGCAGGTACTTTAATAAAGATGGAGCAGACAGCACACTGAGTTCTGGAAGAGGCAGGCTCATTATAATACCTCTGCAGCTTACCACCTATCCAGTAGCTCTTCGTATAGTTGCTTAAAACCATTTTGGGGTAACAAAATATTCAAGACTGGTACCACAACTGTGAAGATTTTTTTCCTAAGAAATGTGCTATGCAAAGAACAAATACAGACTTCCAAGATTTGCAGTGTTACTGGTTTACTAGGTGTGGGCATTCTTTGAAGGCCTACACAGCTCACAGGATGTTGTATGAACTATAAAGCATGTAAAATTCCTTTGAACCACTGCTAACACAGTATGAATATTAATAGCATGTTCTTTATTTGCTCAGTTAATGCAGTAATTAAATATTCATAGAAAAGCTCTTCTTCAAATTCCTAACTGGGTACTATATTCAATTGTGTCTATTGCATCTTGGCTTGAGCATGAAGTTTTGTTTATGGACATTTGCTCTTCTCTAGCTTCAAAGAAAGAAAATGGAAATTGAAACCTGAGAAGAAGCTGAGGAAGCACAAAGGATGCTCAGCTTTTATTAGCACTGCTAAGGAGCGAACAGAGGGCAGCGGGGAGGGGAGGGGGGGAGCTCAGGACATGTCACACATTCCTGACTCTATCCTTAGCTATGCTGGCACTACAACTTTGGTTAAGCAACGAGGGCACGTGATTCCCTGTGTCCTTTAAGACAAGTACTCCCACCAGCCAAAAAACTGGCAAGTTTCTCAATGGTCACACACACCTTCCATGTCTTACCATGCTCATTCAAAACAGGAGTCACTAGGCTGCCTGAAGCAGCAAGAAATCTTTTCTCCTTTATCTATTGCAGGATTAAAAAAAAAAAATCAAATTGAGATTCAGGAAAGCACACTGTCACTAAACAGATGGGAATATTTAGACCACAGAACCCCAGGTACAGGAATTCCCCAAACCCAATTGGCAAGGGGCATGGGTGGGAGCTAAGTATTACATCTTCTTACAAAGGGCAACTTTTGGAGTAGCCCTTTGTTCCTGGCTAGCAAGACTTAACAGGTCTACTCTGCAGTATCTTGTCAAAAATAATAGCAATTGGAACACCATATTATGTATGCAAAGCACACAGAGATTAGCTAGGGAATTCCTGTGCATAGTTACCTTTTCAAAAGACTAGCCCTATCTGTCTTACATCCCAAAGTTGCATTCCTAAAATGTCTTTCTATCTCCGCGTCTTACAAATGCAAAGTGGAGGAACACAAAGGGAACACGGCAAACAGTCACAGAATCGTAGGGGTTGGAAGGGACCTCAAGAGCTCATGGGGTCCAACCCCCCTGCCAAAGCAGCTCCCCAGCTCATATTGCACAGGGCGGCGTCCAGACGAGACTTGAATATCTCCAGAGAAGGAGACTCCACCACCTCCCTGGGCAGCCTATTCCACTGCTCTGGCACCCTCACTGTGAAAAAGTTCTTCCCCATGTTGGTGTGGAACTTCCTATGCTCCAGCTTACAGCCATTGCCCCTTGTCCTGTCCCCACAGACACTGAAAAGGGGCTGGCCAATTCCCCCTGCATCCCATGTCTAAGATATTTATAAACACTAATCAGGTCCCCCCTAAGTCTTCTTTTTTCCAGGCTGAACAGTCCCAGCTCACTCAGCCTGTCCTCACAGGGGAGATGTTCCAGACCCCTAATCAACTTTGTAGCCTTTCTCTGGACTCTCTCCAGGAGATCCCTGTCTTTTTTATCCCAGGGAGCCCAGAACTGGACACAGTACTCCAGGTGGGGCCTGACCAGGGCAGAGTAGAGGGGGAGGATCACCTCCTTCGACCTGCTGGCCACACTCCTCCTGATGCCCCCCAGGATCCCATTGGCTCTCTTGGCCACCATGGCACACTGCTGGCTCATAGCCAACCTGTCATCAACCAGGACCCCCAGGTCCTTCTCCACTGAGCTCTTCTCCAGCAGGTCATCCCCCAGCCTGTACTGATACAGTGGGTTATTCCTCCCCAGGTGCAAGACTTTACACTTGCTCTTGTTGAATTTCATTAGGTTTCTCCCAGCCCAGCTCTCCAGCCTGTCCAGGTCTCTCTGGATGGCAGTCCTGAGAACAACACAGGAGGAAGACAGCAGCAGCTAGGAAACGAAAAAAGGACCACAGGAAAAGCACCAGGATAGGAGTCAGACAGAGAATCAAGAGCTTAAAAAGGTCTTTCCAGTGGGAAAGAATGAAAAATGAAAAAGAAAACAAAAACCCCCACGAAATTGTGTGATAAAATTTTGGTGTTAAAACACTTTGGGCAAAACAGTTTATGAAACTGCAATTGAAGATGATAGCCACTGTGCTGCAATGTGTAACTGTGAAATGGAAAAACTGCTTCTCAGAACTGTAAAGGACACTAGTTTTGTACTTGGATGTTTTGTCCCACAGAGGGTTTTTAATCACTTGCATTTCAACTTAGCTGATGAAATATTAGCAGTTGTATGAAACTGTTTTGTAGACACAGAAGCCTCAAAACCTCTACTTACCTAGCGCATTTCAGCTTTGGGGGGGCAACTCTAAATCCTGCAGCCTAGCTGATACATTTAAACAGCAAAATGCATGGAAAATCTGAAATCAGCACCCAATTTTTTCATGAGTAGTGAAAACAAAAATCATATCCACACTCAAACAATGAAAAACCTACAGTAGGAAACACAGATCTTCACATCAGCACTAAGAAGAACACCCAACACATTTGTTTCATGCTGTTAGCTTGGCCACACTAAAATGCTGCTTCCATTGTATCTTTAGTCTCTTTCATTCGTGGCTGTGCTTGGTTTTTACTAGTCTAATATTAGTGTAACAACACCTCACTGTGCCAATACCTGCAAAAGGGAAATTAATTTCTGGGGTGTAAAAAGCCCTGTGAAGGAGTGACAAGAGACTTTCACATAGGTTAAAGTCACAGAATGCATCTGAAGGATCCACACTTAACAGTTCCATGACAGAAACACAAGCAGTTTCGCTGTTTCGACCCCACCCCTAAAAAGAAGCACCATGGAATTCATCACCTGAACTGGATCTCCTTTGTAAACACACTGTGGCCCTACTGCCCTGGACACAGGCCCTACAAGGCCAGACCTGGATCTTAACTACAGAATTCCTTTATAAAGACCTACAGTGTGGATTTAAGATCATCATTTAAGTTATGATGTACCAGCCTGTTTTTTTCTAAGCACTTTAAGTGCTCTCAAAAACTGTCAACATTGAATTTAACACAACAGGGGTGGGAAATCTTCAGAGAGTTAGCATCAATTAAAAGGTGACCCTACCCCAAACAACTCTTATGTTCTTCTATTTCTTACCAGCAGATCAAATAAATCATGCACTACAGTTTCCAACACGAAGGAACAATATTCCTATTAACATTCATCAGTTCAACATACATGATTCATTAAATAATTTAAATAATACTTTAAATGTGTTTTGAATTGCATATGAGTAGTCTTTTCCAAGCTGTTCCAATCACAGAATAAATTCCTAGCAAGACCTTGTAAGTAAAGCTTTTTACAAATTGCCAAATACAAGTGCAGCTGTCCTCTAGTTACCTCATTTAAAAATCCACTGGGTTTTCTTTGCTGGTGTGTCACTTTAGGTTTGCAGTTTATTAGACCATGTTCTTGGTGGCAAGGACAGGGGTTTCTGATATATTCAGAGAACACTTGAAAGACTGCAAGTCACGTTAAGTAGAATAGCTAAGTCCACAAGATCAAACCACAAAACCAGTGGGAATAGTCAGGAATTAAAGAGGAACTCCCACCAATAAACGTGGAGGATTGGAAGTGAAAACTCAGTATTCACAGAGTATACCAACTACATTTCTACTCCTTGGGATACCTTCTGAAGCTTCAACGTATGGACCTGGCACCAAACGTCATGTCATGCACCAAGTGCTCTACTGTTTGGATCTCTGAAGTTGAGGGAGTCAGTCAAACTGTTAACCACTCAAACTCATCACACATTTGCATGGCACTCCATTTCACTTCTCAGACTGAGAAAGTTAGATGCTTCTGCAGTCTTTATTACCACAAATATTGCATTTGAGCATTTCCCAGCCAGTAATCTACTAAAAGCAGATTCAGAGTGTGCTTTAGCAGTCCTCCCCCCAGAGAGGGGAAAAGAGGGCCTCCATCTTCTTCAGTCACTAGGCCACTGCACTGGCACAGTGAGAGGCAGGACACCGTCAGCACACCCATCGTGGCCTGCTCTGTTCCACTGACATTCCCAGCAGCTTCCCAGAGGCACTGCGGGGCTAGGGAGGGCTCTGGGGACAGCCACCACGGACAGCTCCAGGGCAGCCAGTGCCCACTGCAAGAAAGGGCGGCTTCTACCAAGGCTGCTCACCTCCACCTGCCACCGGAGGCCCTTGGCCACACACCCTTCCCACAGCCACCGACCCTGCCAAACCTCCCAGACTACTTCCTGGCAAGCCCATCAGGAGCCATACAGCACGGGCTGAACACAGGCCAGAACAAAGGTAAGAGACCATCCTGGATGCAAAATCCTCCTGTGCCCCAGCAGGCCAAATACTTCAGAGGTTTATGAACCAACTTAAGCAGCTGATAAAATCAGCCAGGATGAGACAGGCAATCCCAATCATCCACAAACCATAATCTTACAAAATACCTGGCTCAGTGAGAGGAACCACAGGGCCATCCATTCCCCCTCATTACAAGGGCCATCAGCCTGGACACTCGTGCAAGTTCAGGAGACCTTGCTAGTAGCATCACCCACACCTTGGGAGACTTTTTGTAATCACACCAGAAGAATGGGAAGCCTAGGGTGAGACAGCTCCACAAACCTTGAAAGTTTTCAGAAAATACAAACCAGTTAAAGCAGTATTAAAAACAGATGAGGATTACACTATGATTCATTTTGTCAACAAGATTTAAATACACAACTCCACACAGGCAGTGTTTTTAACTAGCACATGCCTCCGAGAATATGTTATCAAACAGATGGTGTCACCCCAGGACACACACCAAGTATAAAACCAGATATTGCAAGTAAAATGCTTTTCAACCTGCAGGACGGTTTAATGCTTAATCTAATTTATTCTGGAAATAATTACAATGTGCTAAAGCTCTGATGCTTTATCTTACACACTACAGCGAAACTTTCAGAGGAAAGATCTATTTGGATGATTTCTAAGACTCATTTTCATTTGGTCCAATCATTTGTAGTACTGCATTACCTCAAATGGCAGTTAAAAGCTTTTCATAAATACTTAAAAGCTACTACATAGGCCACACATAATTTGAAATTTTGTTTTAAAAAGGAACACCTAGCAGACACTAAGTCAGTTTGGTGAAGAACATTCCCCTGTTGCCTACTTTGAATATGCAACCTAACACTTCCATTGGATATCCCTTTGTTTCCACACTGAAAAGGACAGTAAAAAAAATTTTCTTTTTCCTTAGGCCTCTCATTCTCTCCCTAGGTTGCCTCTTCTCAGATCTGAAAAATCCTTCATCTTCTGTTGAGCTTTTCCTTACTGTTTCCTAAGTTTGAAAGTCTCCCCTGCGTTTCCCTGCATCTTTGTCCTTCTGTTACATACAGGAGGCCACAGCTACATAATATAGGAGCACTGTGACTTATGCTGTAGACTGCTATGGCATAATGAGCTGTAACAGATAACAGCATAATGGATGTTTTGGGCACAAACAAGCCTCTCCAAATGCATTTTGCAAAAACCCTTGGGTGCTACATCCTCCGCAGATGCCTACCAGAACAGATTACTGTTCAGAATCATCTGGTCCAGGTGATGATAAAATACTGAAGTGGATCAAACTGTGGTTTGATCCACAACTGCAATTCCTCAAAGAAACAGGGCACAAAAACATTAATAGTTCTTAGCTTCCAAAAATTCTCTTAAGGAAAAGTCAGTTCAAGTACAACTTTAAACACGTGAAGAGCAATCTCTCTGTGCCCACAGCTGTTTTCCACATAGAGGCACTCTGAAATCCAGTCAGTGTTAGGCAAACTGCACTTTTTTTTTTTTCCAATGACATGTAATCTTCCTAAGGAATTCAAAGTGAAATATTGATGTATGTTGCAGTTTTGTGTAGCTGTGCTGCTGAGAAGGCTTTTGCAAGCAGCAGCTACAGCTCGCCTCAAGCCCCGGACAGTAAACATCGGCCAATTCAAGGCCAAAGTTGCTTCTCACCAGGGCTGAGCTAGTTAGCGATGGTCACAGCACCTCTGTGAATCACAGAGGAGAAAAACATCTGCAGGCAGGTGCATTTTGCCACTGGAGAAGGGAGTGAGGACATGTAACAGGCTGCACAGACACCAAGGCCAGGCCCAAAGGAGAGGAGGGGAAAGAATGCAGAGAGAGAGATTCCCCTGCAGCTCATGGTGAAGTCCATGGTGGAGCCAGTGTCCCCTTGAAGCCCACGGATGAGGACGGGGAGCAGAGACACCTATGGTCTGTGAAGAGATTGATCCACGCCTCAGCAGGTCTGTGACTTTGCAGGGGACCAGGCCAGGGGAGTCTGGGCCTGAATGTCAGCACCCTATGGAAGGGACTCCCTGATAGAGATGACTCACGCTGCAGAAGTTCATGGATACAACCCTTGTGTGGGTGGGACCCCCCAGTGCTGCAGGGGAAATCTGTGTGTGTGTGTGTGTGTGTGTGGAATGCCCCCTCGCCCCCCAGTTGAGATGGAAGACAACTCAGGAGGAACAGAGTGAAACCCCCCATTCCCCACTCCTCCCTGTGCTGCAAGGGGAGGGAAGAAGGGAGCGAATCTATGATTAAAGTCAGGAGTGCGAAGAGGCCAGGGGTGGGGGGAAGGAGAAGTGTTGAGATCTGGGGAAGAAAAGCAGCTTGTGAGTAATTGGCCACAACCCCACTGCCCATTCGCTGCCCCTCCCCACACCACGTTGCAGGGGGGGGGAAGAAGGGAGTAAAATTGTGATGAAGTTTAAGTGCGCTAAGAAGGGCAAGGGTGGGGGGAAGGTGCTTTAAGACCTGGCTGCTTCTCATTATCTGCCTCTGGTTCACTGGGTGTGTAGCTGTAGTAGTAATAAATCACTTTTCTTCCTTTTACTCTGTGCTGAGTCTGTTTTGCCCAAGTCCTAAGCCTCCCAACATGTATTTTCTCCCCATTTCGGCTGAAAAGAGGGAGTGAGCTAGCAGCCTGGTGGGCATCTGGCCTCTAGCCCAGCCAAACCACCACAATATAACACATGAATTTGTAAGTTTTAGAATAAATTCTACAATCAGCAACAGCAATTCGCAACCTCAACTTAACATCAGGCGACTCCTTCTGAAGCTGCAATAGGTTTCCTTCCTTAAGAAGGCTGACAAACAATGAAAGGTAAACCTGACATAAAACGTTTCAGCCACACATCATCACAGGTCCTTGCTAACTAAAAGGCTGCATTCACTCACCCCAGCTGTCTGCCAAATGGAACCATACCATTGAAAGCAGCCCAAATTTGCGTGGGAGAGGTGTCAAAATAACACAAGCACCTACTTCCCCTGGTATGAATTAAGAGCTGTGATCAGCTCAGCAGAAGCAAATGAATGAATGCTCATGGAAATTCAACCATCATCTCTGTATGTGTCCCATTTGATGTCATGGCTGAATCACACTGGTGCCTTGACTCACAGTAGCAGCTGAAGCACATCGATGCATGGCCCAAAACTTTACATCAAAGGATGACAACTTAATATCTCAAAGTAAAAGAGAACCATGAGCATGGTATCATGAGAAGGATATTTACAAAAAGCAAAGGAAAAGTAGTTAAAATTAAGATCCTAGACCAGAAGTCAGTATCAATAGATAGCCTAAAACAATCAAACAGCAAGTGAACAAAATCCTATGAAAGCTCTGCAGCAGAGGGTAATTTAGAATTATCTGGTCTCTCAGTCTGATGAGCCATTTGCTAAAGTACAATCAGAGTTTTAAATGGAGTATCTGGGCGCCAGTGAGAAGTCTGCATTACTGAATCATACTACATGCTGAGTCTTGAGATACCAGTATCACATTTTTCTCCAATTCAATCAAGAAAATTATTCTTAAGTTACCATAATACAGATGGTTGCTTCAATCAGCTCATTATAAACAACACAAAGGCAGGTTCAGTGAAGAACCAGATCTTTTAATGACTATGTTGGGTCCCTAGCCTTCACCAGGTAAAGTCCATGGGAGATCATAGAAGACCACATATGAAAGATGCCTTTTCAACAAGAGAGCAGCGTGGAGCCTAAGATGCAGAGCAGTCTCCAGTGCATTATCTCAGATCCCATAATAATAAAATCCTTCAGCAGTGCAAAAGGCAGCCAGCATACCATCAGACAGCTTTATTGTTATTGCATATTAGCAGATCCTGCAATATGGATTACAATACCGAGGGGTGCAGATGAAGCCCAGGAGCAGTTGTTTAAAGCAAGGGGCAGAAGGAGACATCACACACACTTAAATACCCACCCAGGGGACTACCACCAATACTTTGTCACATACAGCTATCTCACCACCAAGTATTTCCCCTTTCTTGCTATGCAACCACCATGGGAAAAGAAATACAGAGTATTCTACCAAAATACCAATTCCAGTTACAAAAGACCATTACATTTTTGAGTTCTGCCACAGCATTCCAAGTGTCCATAGATGACAAACTGTGTGAAGGATCAGTTTAAAGTAGTTTAAAGAACTCACCCCAGTCTTTAAGCTACTGACTCCCAAACACTGCCTGAATATTGGTGATCTCATGGAAAGCAAATTTCCTGAACCATTGTTAAAAAGACCTGTAAAAAGTATTCCCACTCCCTGAAAGGGCAGCAGCATTAGTTTCATGGTCATATTTTCAGCTCTTACATTTACAAATAATCCACATATTAGTGTTGGAAACATTCTACCATAGAAGGGACCCAAGAACCACTAATGTAGGAAAGACCTCATACAGTGCTCTGCTGGTCTTCTGAACTTAGTGAAGAGGGGTGAATCCTACCTATTCATAACATTAATCCTATTCAAACCATACAATACTCATACATATAGAATAAATTATTTACTATTTTAGCAACAGTGTATGCTAGCAGGATGGAGAATTTAACCTGGTGATAAATTTAGTATCATCATCAAAGTTAAGTTAAAGGCACACCAAAATCATAGCAAGATACTAGCTACTTGCACAGATCTACAGAAAAATTAACAGTCATTTTGTCATGGAAAAACCTTTCTGCATGAGCAGTAACCTATTGCTGGTGTTGGCACTGATGCCTAAAGAAAGGAAAACGCAGCAACATAGTGTAGAGGCAGTGAAAGCATCTGCCTGTAAGCAAATTTTTTTTAAGACTTATTATACAAAAGAACACATACAAAAGCAATATGGACAGCTGCTGTAACATACTTTCAGACCTCTGAATAGGCATCAGCTTATTAAATTGCCTAACAGAACATCACTTCAACAAAATGATTCCTTAGGGTATTTTTTAAACATACTGAATGTAAACATTGGAGCTATGCTATAAGAATGTCTAGCAAGCCTAGATTTTGTCTAGGAAGCCTAGTTTTTACATCTGATTTTGTTTAGTATTGTTTGGTTTACAGACTGTTCAGCAAAAAACAAATAAATTTTTTAAAAAAGTACAGTATGATCCTGGACCAGTTACTGTCTTCCAAAGGGCATAATAGCTTGGTGAGACAACAAAGCAGGTACAGATTAGAAAGAATAACAAAATCAATATATTATAAATTCTCAGTAAAAAATTGCATATAACAACAGATCTTCCTCTGTCTCTCTATGGAGATTGTGCTCAGTGTAGGAGAAGTAATAAGAGCAATTTTCAGACAAGTGGACACGATCATGCTGCAAGGCTGATTCTGATAAGCAGGATGGCAGCACAGAGTCCCTGTAGAAAAACACAAACTTGTTCTTTTTGTTGAAGGAAGATAATAAAGTGTGAACAATTAGATAGAAAAATTAATCAGCATCACCCTTTTGGATGGGGAGAATAAGTGAGGTTATGCAAAACAAGTGCAGGAGGGCAAATAGGCAAAACAATCAGATTCTTGCAGCTCCTTGTGTAGTTATAATAGTATGTGTATATGTCTCAAATATTCATAGAACCATAGGGGTTGGAAGGGACCTCGAGAGCTCACGGGGTCCAACCCCCCTGCCAAAGCAGCTCCCCAGCTCATATTGCACAGGGCGGCGTCCAGACGGGGCTGGAATCTCTCCAGAGAAGGAGACTCCACACCCCCTGGGCAGCCTGTCCCCGGGCTCCCTCACCCTCACTGGGGAAAAGTTCTTCCCCATGTTGGTGTGGAACTTCCTCTGCTCCAGCTTACAGCCATTGCCCCTTGTCCTGTCCCCACAGACACTGAAAAGGGGCTGGTCAATTCCCCCTGCATCCCATGTCTAAGATATTTATAAACACTAATTAGGTCCCCCCTAAGTCTTGTTTTCTCCAGGCTGAACAGTCCCAGCTCAC
>VZTU01018801.1:59919-107803 GCA_013400835.1 Zapornia atra
CCGGCCGCCAGGATGCTGCCTCCGGCCCGACCGCCCCGCCCCGCCCCGCCCCGGGAGGCGGAACCAGCGCTCAGAGAGTGGGCAGGTCCCGAGCACGGAGGCACCTACAGTATGCAAAACGCGGCTGAAACAGTTTTTTGCGTTGTTTGTTGTTTTTTTTTAACATCCATTCCCTAGAAAACAGCTACACGTTCAGAAGGGGGGCAAAGCCGGCAGCTGCCGGACTTCGTGCATGATGCTCTCGCAGCTATGCCTAGAAACGAAGGGGAACATGCCGCAGCACAGCATTGCTTCCCCCTCTGCTCTCCCCTGAAGTACTCTCTGCACTGACTGGAGTTTATCTGCACTTTAAGTAAGGTTGGGAAAAAACCAGGCAACTTCACATAAGAACATATACACACAAGTAAGTTACTCAAGGTGACAAATTCCAAAACTAAACACCCAGAGCTCACAATACCCCTTGCACCTCAGAAGCTATCACTTCCTTTGGCATTCTAAAGCAGTGCTGGAAATTTACTGTCTCAAAAAGTCGCTTGAGAGGATAGAAGAGCTGTTTTTCTCATAGAATCATAGAATGGTCTGGGTTGGAAGGGACCCCAAGGATCATAGAGCTCCAACCCCCCTGCCACAGGCAGGGCCACCAACCTCCAGGCCTGGAGCTACACAAGGTTGCCCAGGGCCCCATCCAACCTGGCCTTGAACACCCCCAGGGACGGGGCATCCACCACCTCTCTGGGCAGCCTGTTCCAGCCCCTCACCACTCTCTCTGTAAAAAACTTCCCCCTAATATCTAACCTAACCCTTCCTTCCTTTAGCTTTAATCAATCCCCCTTGTCCTGCCATTATCTGCTCTTTTAAAAAGTTGAATCCCCTCCTGCTTATAAGCTCCCTTCAGGGACTGGCAGGCTGCAGTGAGGTGCCCCCACAGCCTTCTCTTCTCCAGGCTGAACCAGCCCAGCTCCCTCAGCCTCTCTTTGTAGGGCAGGTGCTCCAGCCCTCTAATCATCCTCGTGGCTCCTCTGAACCCTCTCCAACAGTTCCACATCTTTCTTGTATTGGGGGCCCCAGATCTGGACACAGGACTCCAGATGGGGCCTCACGAGGGCAGAGCAGAGAGGGACAATCCCCTCCCTGTCCCTGCTGCCACCCCTCTGCTGATGGAGCCCAGGATCCCATTGGCCTTGCGAGCTGCAAGAGCCACTGCTGGCTCATGTTAAGTTTCTCATCTATTAAGCTGTTCATTAAAAGCCCTCTGCTGTTAATGGGTTAACTTTTTTGCTATTAGAAAGGTTTCTCACCCCAGACTGTGGGGTTTTCCCCCATAAGTTACCCAAGTTGGGCAGTGAAGACCGTTGTTGTCCTGAATTGCCTCTCTCTAACAAGCCCCTTTTCCCAAAAGGGCTGTGGTGGTTCAGCCCCAAACAGTGGCCATTTCCACATGCCCCTTGCTCATTCCCAGGGGAGAAAGACAGAGCCTCCATAGGTCGGGATAAGGGCAGTTTACTGACAAAAATCACTGTGAATGTAGAACAACAACAGCCAATTACACCCACGGGTAAAACAGAATACCTTACTGACCTGATGATTACAGAGCCCTGCACAACACAAGGACCAACCAGACTCCCAGCCACATTCACACCGCTCTGGGGGCAGACAGGAGCATGCCTCCCCAGCCAGCTCTTTTTATGGGGAAGTGATGTCAGGTGGTGTGGAAACAGCCCTGGCTAACTCAGCTCACCTGGGCTCACTCAGCTCACCTGGGCTGGCTGCTTGGGGAGGGTAACTCCGTCCTGGCCAGAACCAAGACACACGACTATTCAAGAGAGCCCACAGCTATCCCTAGTTTCCACACCTCCCATTAAAAGCCTGACATTACTTTCTCAACTCAAAATAATCCCAGAAGTATTTTTAATGATTTCTGGAAGAATTAATACAGATATTCAGGGAATTTATTTTTAAAACATGTGTGTTTCAAGAAGCTTCAAGTGCTAGGCTTCAGTTTTTTCTTTAAAACAGGTGATGTGTCTGCTATTCCAGGCATCTTCCTGAGTAGCCAGGGGTATTAACTCCGGATGAGGAGTGCATAGCTGCAGAACATGCCACAGGACAGCTCACCACTTTGCACTGCAATCGGCCACAGAGAGAAACGTGGCTCTCAAAACAAGAAAGATCCATCCAGAACACCTGTGCCGTTACCCAGCAGATGATGAGATGCCATAGGTGTGACTTACTATGGAATTAGAGGCACAAATGTTGCTCAGGGACACCTGGGAACAGCATTTGTTTCTAATCCTGAAGATGGACAAAGTAGCAAGCGGCCAGCTTGCTTTCCAGACTGCTGCTTGTGTTTGCTGGGCTCACAAATTGAAGAGGCTTCCAGCTTTGAGGGAGTGCACAGGGAGCTCACAAAGCCCCCCCCAGGGACAGAAATGTGTTTTAACAGAATACAAACTCCAATTAGCTGTGAGTGGTTTTGTGTGAATAAAGAGGGGGATTCCAGTGTCAAAGGACTGGTGGCAGTGCAGCTGAGCTTCACCTCTCACATGGGAGAGCAGGGCTCCACTCCAGGTAGGGCTGCCCCAGCAATGCTGCCCTCCCTGCTCTCAGCAGGTCCCCCCTGCTCCGTGCCCACCACATGCGGACACAGTCCACACAGCTTCCGTTGCTTGGCAGTGATGTGAGCTCTCTACCTAACCACCCCATCCCAAAGGCTCCCTTACTGGTAGAAGGTGCTTCTGCCTACTCAGGGCAAGACTTCAATTGGTTTATGCCTGAGCAGCTGGAGGAGAGGGAAGTTTGCAACATGAACATCCTTTCACAGAATCCGACTGCCTATAACCAGGCAGAATTAGGGATGATTTAATTCCTATCTTAAATCAGAAGGGACTGAAATGAATAATCTGCACTATGATCACTTGGATATCATCATCCATCAATATGAACATCAGAGCAGTGTGATCAAGAATACAATAAACACTGTCTTACAGGAACATCTTTTTGTATCTGTGAGAAGTTAAAGATGAAGCAGTAAGTGAGAACTCAGTCGTGCCCTGAAGCTATCTGCTCTCAGACTGACAACCATAACAGAAGAAAATGCACAAGGCAGGAGGAAAAATATAGATAAACAGAAAAACATCTGTGCTGTGTTATCCACACCCCCACTTCAGTTGCCTCCAGCCAGGATTGGTGGTACAGCACCCTGAAAGCAACACAGACTGTTGGGATGCCTTTGCAGAGATGCAGAAAAACAAGCACTGTTCTGATTCATAGACAGCAAAAAAACCACACTGCAGGTTAGTTACCCACATGGATCTAATCTCTTTACACGGTTTCATAGGAGCAATCCAACAGTCCTTAATCCAAATTTTACATCCAGAGAATATGTATGCTTTAAATGTGGTCCTTGGAATTCTAAATATCTTGAAAACACACACTGCTGCTTTAAATTGTTAGCAAGTCACATCCTCTTACACAGCAATAGAAGAACTGAATTTCCTTCCAAATACGGGTGGGTGAGTTCCTCTGCTGTGTCTCATGTAGTCAGCTGAGTGACATTCCTCCCCATGGAGGAGAATCCATATCTCCACAAAAATTCCAGAAAATTAGCTCTCTACAAAAAGTTAGATGGTTGAGAAGAGGGGACATCTCTGTTTGGATTGCTCAAAAGGTTCTATGTCACATCCTTTTTTCTACCTTTTCCTTAGTGCTTCATTAAGCTACTCACTGAAGGAGTTTTATCTTCAGATTTTTATAAAGAAAGCAGTAACATTTTGGACATACCTATTCCCACTTCCAAAATACTGCAAAGCAGCAACATAAATGCAAAACAAACCAAAAAAAAAGAAACCTCTATTAAAAGAGCAGCAAGTCTGAAGGAGAATCGTACACAAAAGGCACCCAAAAATAGCTTTTGCATGCTTTTTGTCTCCTTCCAGGAGATAACTGTCTCCTTACTGGAGACCTCATCATAAATTTGTTTTCTTTACTCTTACCCTGTGCTGGATCCTATGAAGGTGGCAACTTTCCAGCTTTTGGTGCTGTCTTTCAAAAAAGAAACTAAATTTATTTTATAGAGTATATTTACAAGCTTTCTGAAAGAATTATTTCCCACTGGCACCTCACTCACTATGTTTAAATTACTTAAATCGCTCAGGTTGAGGAAAAATAAGTCACAAAAAATCAGAAGCCCACAAGTGCCACAAAGATGCTCAGAGGGCTGGAGCACCTGCCCTACAAAGAGAGGCTGAGGGAGCTGGGCTTGTTCAGCCTGGAGAAGAGAAGGCTGCAGGGAGACCTCATTGCAGCCTGCCAGTACCTGAAGGGAGCAGAGAAACAGGAGGGGAATCAACTTTTTAAAAGGGTAGACAATGGCAGGACAAAGGGGAATGGATTAAAACTAAAGGAAGGAAGGTTTAGATTAGATCTTAGGGGGAAGTTTTTTACAGAAAGAGTGGTGAGGGGCTGGAACAGGCTGCCCAGAGAAGTAGTAGATGCCCCGTCCCTGGAAGTGTTCAAGGCCAGGTTGGATGGGGCCCTGGGCAACCTTGTGTAGCTCCAGGCCTGAGGTTGGTGGCCCTGCCTGTGGCAGGGGGGTTGGAGCTCTATGATCCATGGGGTCCCTTCCAACCCAGACCATTCTATGATTCTATGAAGTGCACACACACTGCCTGTTTTACAATCACAGATAGAATAGTGCCCACGAGCCCTAGGCACAGACCCCCATTATACAGGGTGCTGAACAAGGGTGACAAAATAATAGATCTCTTCCCAAAGAGCATCACCCCTCACTTACTTTCCCTACTTACTCCCTCATTCCCCAATGGGCTTATCAGTTCTGCTGCTTCAAGGTCTCTTTGCTTCTGACCGTTGCACCCAAGAGCACACAGGGACAAAGAGGTGCACGCCCAATTAAGAACTGCCCTCATTCCTGGGTACTAAAGGTCCACAGGTGGGATGGGCCAGCCCTGAGCTCATGCTCAGCATGTCTCAATTAGACCCACTTAATTATACCAGTACAAAAATTCAGTTAGACACAGCCTGCAAACAAGAGGGAACATGCTGTCTTGTGTCTCAGCAATTTGGATGTCCCTCCTGTTTGGAAAGGCATTGGGCTACCATGGCTCCTGGCCAGAAGCATCCCTCAAGCTGAGTGGGAATAGTAAGGGGGTGGCCAGAGTCCAGCATTCCTTAAGTAGCCTGCTTATCTGACAGCACATGAGGGTGAGATCGCTGACCAGTAATTTCTGTCTGCCTCTGAAAATGGGTCTCAACATGGACAAAAATCTCCCAGTTGCATCTGGCCATACCATAGTAGCTACAGGCTCCAGTTTCAGCATTACTTTGGGAACTTTGGAGCAGAATGTGAAAGAGCAGCACTACTTTGACTCAATTGCTAATTATTTGGTAGGGTTATTGTGAAAAATCTGGTACGGCAAATCAAATAGACTTTTAAAATATAAACTTTCTAAAATAATTCCTACCTGAATTTCAGCAAATTATCACATTTTACTTGAAAAAAAAAACCCCAACAACCAAACTATTCCAAGTTTTTGTGGAAAGAATCATAGGCAAGTGACCTGAATCATAGAATCATAGAATGGTCTGGGTTGGAAGGGACCCCAAGGATCATAGAGCTCCAATCCCCCTGCCACAGGCAGGGCCACCAACCTCCAGGTCTGGATCTACACAAGGTTGCCCAGGGCCCCATCCAACCTGGCCTTGAACACCCCCAGGGACAGGGCATCCACTACTTCTCTGGGCAGCCTGTTCCAGCCCCTCACCACTCTCTCTGTAAAAAACTTCCCCCTAAGATCTAATCTAACCCTTCCCTCCTTTAGCTTTAGTCCATTCCCCCTTGTCCTGCCATTGTCTACCCTTCTAAAAAGTTGAATCCCCTCCTGCTTATAAGCTCCCTTCAGGGACTGGCAGGCTGCAGTGAGGTCCCCCCGCAGCCTTCTCTTCTCCAGGCTGAACCAGCCCAGCTCCCTCAGCCTCTCTTTGTAGGGCAGGTGCTCCAGCCCTCTAATCATCCTCATGGCTCCTCTGACCCCTCTCCAACAGTTCCACATCTTTCTTGTATTGGGGGCCCCAGCTCTGGACACAGGACTCCAGCTGGGGCCTCACAAGGGCAGAGTAGAGAGGGACAATCCCCTCCCTGTCCCTGCTGCCACCCCTCTGCTGATGGAGCCCAGGAAATTCAGATGAAGCACTGAAAAAAAAACCAAAACAAACCCAAACAAAAAAAAGCAGTAAGAAATAAAACAATTAGTTGGGAGGATGCATGAACTTGAGCAGAACAGGACTTGCTATTAAATTTGCTTTTCAATACACACCTGACAGATGCAGGCAGACAACATGATATATAAAGGTATAGATGATGATTAAACCAAGAGGAATCCTACGTGCTACCACACCAAAAGAACACCAAAATGTTGGTTTGGGTGTAAAATTGCCTGAATACATCAAATGCTTTTGCATGTCTGAGAAGCCTGTTCAGAGATTCTGCAGGGGAAGATCCATCTAGAGCAGCTGATGTTAGAAGCAGCCATTAAAGCAGTCAAACCGACTGTCTGGCTCTAATCTACTGAATAATCATCTTAAACCAGTGTTTCCAACTCCTCCATCCCCTGCCAGAAATCTCCTTTTCACTGAAGTCAACAGAAACTTGTCCTATTTTACTGGGTCTGGGATCTCATGCTGAGTTCCTAAAATAGGAAAGTGGCTCTGTAGAAGCCCGAGTTTCAGCTTTCCAAGAGTCCTTCATACAGAAGCAGTAAGCTGGTGGTGTGCCATCTGTTTGTGTTGGGCAAAAAGGGAAGCCAGACCCAGCCAGCAAGCCAGCCTCTCCCCTCCTGCCCCAGCATTTGCAAGGAGAACCCTTAAGGTCAGGAAACAGAAAGGAAATTGTCAGGTACCACTTTACTTATTTCAACCAGCATATGAAAAAGGGTGGTTTCTTAACAATCCAAGCAATTTAAACCAGTAAATTAAATCACAGCTTTCCTTGTGCCTTACTAGGCCCTGTTCACTTTTCTGTAACAGCTCTAAGGACCTGTCTTACCCCTTTCCCCCAGTTCCCAGTCTCCAGTCCTTGGCTTTCTCTAATGCAAACCCGGATCAGATGACAGGATTACAGGACAGGTAAAACATCCCTCTTCACTCAAAGGCAGTAGGAGATGCTGACAGAAATAGGTTTTGGTGTCCCAGCTGACAAGAAAGTACTGTTTGTATGAAAAGTCAAGGTGTCCAAGTGCATGTAAGTGAGATATGAATGGGAAAAGCTAAAAATTGGCACAAGTAAGCCCTAAAGCAAGGAAAAGCTGTTGTTATGCTGTCATAGTCTCTTTGGGACCCAGAACTGAGAATTCAGGAAGATTCTCCTGCATTGTTTGGAAGAAGAGATCAGTTGCTGAAAGTGTGATGCTTGCAGGAAACACTGTACTGGGTGAGATCTGGCTACATGGAAATTCAGGGGGAGAAAAACTTCACATTAAAATATTTTTTTTTTAAATCTCCATTCTACCTAAAGTTGGGAAAAACTGAGAGTTGCCATGCCTGAAATATCTATTCAAACAGTGAAAGAATATCTGGAGTAATGTCTATAACTCTATTGCTAATAGAATATTTATTTTAAAAATTAGTAGTATTAGACAATTGAACATTTCATATCTTAAAGGCAAAATTTACTACCTGTCTCTAGCCTCACCCTGTGTTAGCTGTTATAATAAATAGGGCAGTCACATATAAGCTCTGAGATGCTGTTCCAGTTTTCCACTTACAATGTTAGCTGTGTATTTCCTTACTAATCTAAGTTTGGTAAATAAAAGTTTCCTTTTATGCTTACAAGTCAAAAATATTTATGATTTTTAACAACAAAACATTCAGATTTATTTTTAGAGAAGTCAGCAGGCAAAAATATTTCTAAACACTTCAGCAGGCAGTGCTGCTTCATCTTTAATGTTACCCATACTTGTCTCTCCTCAGGAATCAAGAATATAAATATTTCATAACATTCTGCCACCTACTTTTTTTTTAACCTTTTATAAGATAGTTGCTTGGTTATTGCCTGCCTAATGAGGCAAGGCCAAAGCTAGGCTGCCCCTCAGCAGAGGCTGAAGATTTAGGTGGCTCTTCGTTCAGAGCACTGGGGTTGAATTTGCAGCAGCAGGGACAGTAACACTAGGTTAGGGCCTGAGAGTAACAGGGGCCACAAACCTTAGGCTCCAGCTCAGAAGAACCAGCTGCCACAAGGGCAGGACGTGCATTTTCAGATCCGTTCTCTGCAGGCTGTGCACTTCTGTTTCTGCAGCCTTGGTTTCAGACCCAGAGTGAGATCCCAGTTCCCTGGTGCCAAGAACATTTCTTTTATTCTGAAAGAAACCAGATGTTATCCCAACCTTTAATTTCACTACCTAGAACCCCTGCTTCAGTTGAAGTCAGCAGCATCTGTGGCCTCCAGTAACCTCAGTTATAAAGCTGTGTATTCAAATTACAGACCCAATTAAAATAATGACTAGTAGTTTCTTAAATCATATCAGGGAACACTGACAGCAAGACAATGACAGACAGAAATTATCTCCTATCTTAAGGCATCAAGTCCAATAATAGATGCTGGTGTCAAATTTTCCCAATCCTGGTTGAGAAATAGTAGTACTCTTCAGATAAAACTATTTGAGTGGAATTATGATTTAGAAACAAAAATATTTAGACCAGTGTCAGAAACAAAACACACTGCTCTCACTGTGTTAGGAACAGCAGTAGGGATTTGCCAATTTGAGGCATTTGAGACTTACCCACCCCATGAAAGAAGAAGTGCCACACACGAGTGGGATGATATGGCTCCTCTACAAACTTGTGCTGTGCTCTGTGGGCCATCATCTCACCTGCAGGAGAGTGATGGGATGCCAAAGCACAGCTCTCTGCAGAAACTACAACTGGCTTCAGGCATACAGCAGTAAAACAGCAACACTCTGATAGGATGCAGGGGATGCTGAAGGTACAGGGATAATATAAACACAACTTGCCTTGAAGAACTTGCGAAGATAATATGAACTTCACTCCAGTAAGACAAAGAAATAGCCACCCAAAGACAGAAGCATAACAGATCTGTCTACTGAAGAGCTGATTCAGTAGGCAAAACTGAGAAAAAAAAAAGCACTGTCCAACTATCACTGAACCTTTGGTTTTTCCATGTTTTGTTCAATCAGGCCTTCTTGTATCGCTGCAACCTGTACATGAGGCTCAACCAAAGAAAACAAAGCCAAACCTAAAGCACCTGTGCAGCCTATTACAGCCTTCCCTCATCCTCTGTATAGGGCCCCTTTACAGAACAGTCTGAAAATGCAAACATCCTAGGCACAATTTTAATGGCAATAAGTGCTAATAAAATATCAAAAATGTTCACATCCCAGTTAGATAAACTGATGCAAAGTGTTTTTAAGGGAGTAAAAGCATTCCAGTAAGCAACAGGCACGAGTATGACCAGCACAAACCCCTGCCCAGCAAAGCCAGTCAGCATGCACTGCAGCAGAATATGATGCTGCCATCACAACCAAGGCATATTCCTTCACTCCAAGGGAGAAATGTTCCTCCTAATTCCTTTCTCAGACAGCTGTGGTTGCATTGCCTCCCTCATTGGCCTTAAGGGCTGGACATACAAATGAACACAAGCCAAATTCCAGGGTTTGTTTTGTTGGCTTCTGTGTCCCTTTTTACCAGCGGGCAGACGAAGCGTGAGCAGGGGCCACGCAAAAGTCTGGCAGCAGAGCAGCTGTGCTGGAGCCAGCTCCTGGGGCAGGAACCAAGTCAGAACAGGCAGGAGCACCAAGCACCAGGCTGGCCACCAAGAAACCCCCAAGGGCATGCAGCACACCTCCCCAGGCACTGCACAGCAAACCCTGGGGCAGCCCCAGTCAGTCTTTAGTCTCCTGGGAGACTAATGGTGGGCAGGTGGCCCAGCCAGAGCTTAGCTGCTCAAGGAAGCCCCAACAGCCAGTAATGCCAAGCCAAACCTCCCCAAACAGGATCCTCATGGGCTTAGCATGGACCTGCAGAGTGCCTGAGCAAAGACAGGTTAGGTTACACTTGTCCAAAGGCTGTATTTGGAGTGTTTTGGGCTGCATAAGAGGATAAAACACTGTCAACTAGAGCAAGATGCATATAGAGATTTCACTGATCTCACACAAAGCTATGAGGTGCATTAATCAAGGCAACTGGCAAGTCTTCTACAAATTATTCTGCCCTGCTAGTTTGTCCCCATCATCTTTGTATGGAAATAAAGGGGCTGGGGTTTTTTCTTCTTCAAATACTTTCTGTGTTATAAGTGCAATTATACCAGGAATGATGGGTACTACACCAGTGACCGGTGCTTTAACTTACCAGCTGTGACATCCCCTACAACAGGACAGAGCAGAAATAAGGACAGCAATCAGTCAGAAGCTGCCATGTGCCAGTGGGTATCCCACAAATCTGAAAAGACAGAAGCCTGTTCCAGCCATGGGGGTGGTGCAAGGTGCTGTTCAGTCACTGGGAACCTGGCTAAACACTGCCTTGGGCAGCAATTCCCATCAGGAGATCCCAACCTGTAGCGAACTTAGAAATTCATTAATCTGAGAGGAAAGGATGCAAAATAAATGGACCTGTATGGTGATATGCTTACAGTCTAATTTTCCTCTGCAATTAAAAACTAAATAAATATTTTCAATAGTATGACCAGTCTACCACCATTTTCTCCAAAATTTTGAGTGTGGAAAATGTTGAGTTGTACAGATCCAAGTGAACAAGCTCCCCTTCTGGCTGGGAACAATGTTGGAAATGTTTGGAATGGCCTTTTACCCCTTCTTTAAAATGTCTCCTTTGCCACCCCCCATCAAAGCTCTGAGGGACGTCTGCCTGCCCCTGTGCCCACAGCTGGCTGGAGCCGCAGCCACACCGGAGCACGGCTCCTTGCTGCCCGCTCTCTGCCAGCTCCCTGCCGCCAGCAGCCAGCACGAGCCTTTAGGGAGGGAGCTCAGCAGATCTCAGCTCCAGCTGTGCAGGATTCTGTTCTGGAGGCAGTCTCACCCTTGTCCTGACTACACGCTGTGGGATGGTGTTCAGAGTGATGACGGATAAGCTGACTCAAAACGTGCAGGGCTGGTGAGGTTGGTAGAAGTTGATAGTTCCTGAGCGACAGCCACCAAATTCCTGCTTAATTTAAAATTAACTAGACCTTTAAAATATTTCATGGGATATAAGAGGTGTCTGCTTGAGTTTGAGTTGGAATTTCAGTGCCCATGAAAGCAAGCATTTGAATTTTCTTCCCATTTTCAGGATAAACTGCTCTTGGGGTTTAGGATAAATCCTAGCTGCCCCTCAGCAACCTCACCCAGCACACGTAGTTTTTGTAGGGGGTTGGGTTGCTTTTTTTTCCTAGGAAGGGGTTGGGAAGCCACTGGGGGGAAACACCCAGAGAAACTGATTGAAGTGACACCTTCAAGGCCAGGCAGTTAGGTGGCTGGCTGCTCAGCCATGTAATTGCACTGTGTTCGGGCTGCTGCTAACCATCCCTCTTGCATGCGTTAAGGGCACTTCTAGATACTGAGATAAACTCATCCCTGGTGAAAAGGGCTAATTTCAATAGAGTTATACCAGGCATGAATTCAAGTCACTCTGTCCTTGTGAAACGAGCCTGCTGGGATTAGTTACAGGAATGCAGTTAAGCTCAGATAGAGCAGTTAGCAAGATCAAGGCCACTGCTGGATCACAATTACAACCCAGAAAAACAAATGCACTAACCAGCTGCCAATCAAACATATGACAATGAATAGCAATTACAATTATTAGCTATTTGTAACAGCATGCTCACACTTGGACCTTAGATACCTTAAACAATCTGGAAGCTCAGCTGAATGATCACTCTAAAAGGGGAAACCGTGTTGCTACTCGTCGTTACGAGACAGTAAGGTTTTAAGCAGATGGTAAAAAGTGTCAGTCTGAGGCAAAATATAGATCTTCCTGCTGCTGAATAATTAATGAAAAGCTCCTTCCCCATTATAGCCATTGTAGCTGCATGACTGAATAGTCTCCATTTAATAAGGCTCAAGTCACTGCTTACAATCAGACTTTTTTTTTCCAGGGCTGATTTCTGTCGTGCTCTCTGCCTCTCCTGATCCCTTTCCACAGGAGAAAATCTCTTGTGCCTAATCAAGTAGGGCTTCCAGTGAAAGCAATCAAGGCAGTTTGATTTAGGAGCACAGCCTTTATTAAAGAAATCTTGACCTCAGTGAAGTTGGTTGGAGCCACAACATTGACTTCAGCCATGCAGGCATGCCCCGTCCCGAGCTCTCCCTTTTAAATGGAGGGTATCCTTCTGCTGGCTTACACCAAGGCAAACAGGAGCTTTCTCACAAAGAGTTTTATTTTTAGGTACTGGAATACATTAATTGGAAATGTTCAAATACACCTGAACTAAAAATATAAATCATGCAGCCAGCTCTAATTTCAGGGATATTATTGTGACATTTAGATTTTCTTACCACGCTAACTGCCAGGAACTACTGCCAGTATGTTCCTGCATTTCATTACAGAAAGAGGATCTGGGAGCCTAAGAAGCCAGAAAAAAAAGAGTGAGATAAAAAAGGGCCTTCCAAAAAATGAGAAGGAAAATGCGGCGGTCAGAGATTACACCCTAACACATCACAAGCTGAAAGACACTGATGTGCACAAAGTGACAGGGCAGGCTGTGAAAGGATGCTTGAAACCAGCAGGTCAGTGCCTGCTGCAGTGCAGATGGAGAGCAGAGCACGAGCAGGGTACCCGAGTGCAATGGGAAAGGACTGCTGCCTTACCTCCGAGGGGAAAGCTGCCACTCCATTCTCCTCTTAACTAATGCCCTTAGCTATGGAATTTGTCACAAAGTACTGCGTTTTGTCCAGCCTCGGTGCTAACAGGAACTCCAGCAGTTATCAAATTCTCTGCCTACTCAGAGATGTAACAGCCAAGAGTCGCCTCCGTCTCCACCGGCAGGGAAGGCAAGCCCACAGAGCCACGCTCCGCAGCAGAGCAGAGAGCTGCCAGCTCAGCAGAGCCTCTCTAATGACTTTAGCCTGTGCCTCTTGGTCTCCATCATTGCCAGGGCTTGCATCCCTGTCAGCTACATCCCTTGGGATCTTGGGGAATCTAGCTGTTTTCTGGGGAAAGACAGTATTGGTGATGGGTGAGGACTGAGCGGTGAGGGCTGCTTGCATTTTGCTACCATGGCTGAGGTGACAGCTGAGGGGTTTTTAATGCAGAGTCATTGCTTTTTTGAAAACAGGGCACTATTGCTTTCCCTCCCCGGTGCAGGATTGCTGTGGTGGCTGGAGAGAATGCTTCACCTACAGTGCCAGATCAATGCAAAAATGGAAAAGGTGACAACAGCCGTTATCATTTGCTTCTTGTGACTCTGCTGGATCATCTGTACCTAGCAGTGCAGCCCAGGGTACTACATGAAGCTCATGCCTTTGCTACATTAAAGGTTTGTAACCAAAGAAATGCAAGTTCAATTCACTCACGTTCATGCAGGGATGGTCAGATGGAAACCAGACCTCTCTCTCCTCCACACTATCTCTCAGCTCTGGAGCAAGACCCCAAAGTCCCAGGGATGCCACAGAAGAGCTTCCATGCTGCTGGAACTCACTAGCAGAACTGCACAGAGCAACAGTTTAAGGCAAGAAATGCTGGTGGGCAAGATGAAGCCTCCATGTTCCCTCTTACATTCACCTTTGCTTCTGCAGCTAATGACAAATAATGGTTTCACATCAGCAGGCATTCCATGAGTCTGTGCATGCAAATGCCTTTCCCACTGCCAGAATGTAACATGGAAACATAAGCAATAGGGAAATATAAGCAATAAACATACTAAATTTTTAGTGTGGCTGTCAGAGAAATGTAACAGTTCTTATTAGCTGCTGTGAGCCAGATCCTGCCTGAGATTAAATCTTACATCTTCTCTTGGAGCTTGTGTGCTAGCAGATTTCTTTGCATAATACTGACAGCTTGTCTTCAAACATGTCCTGCATAAATAGCTCAGGGAAAGGAAACAAGCTTAAAGCTCACTTGTAACTCATTTGATCGTGCTATTCAGTGTTTGCCAAATCCCCCTCATCTTCCTACAGGAAAAAAAAAAAAAAAAGAGGTTTCCTAGTGCCCTAGGATGATCAGAGCAAATTGCTGACAGAGGATCCCAGAGCTGACACCCTGCACTCCCCTGCGAGGCACAGCAGGGTGAACAAAGACATCTGATACAGGTGACACCCAACCATGCCACACAGAACGCTCTGAGGGAAACACTGGGGCACTTCTTATAGCTTGACTGCCTTCAACTTTCTAAGAAGGAAAAGCATGTGATGTAATGTTGCCACAAGTTTACAGAAGTAAGCCATTATTTAAAGACAGTCTTTCTTAGTGCAAGGTTCCCCTTGGCAGGATGCTGCTGCACCATGCCTGGAGGCGGCTGCACCACACCCCAGATGGGCATGGCCAGCCAGGCCCTGCATCCCAGGGGCAAACGAACTCGCTGGGTACGAGGTCAAGACATGTGTTGCTCCAGACCATGGTGCAGAGACCTTACACCTTGCACCAGGAACTGACCTGGTCCCCGTGTACTGCACTGCAGGTGGGGGCCTGCACTAGCCCTGGGATTCATCACTTGAGCCTGCAGTGAGGTTTGTTCAGCTTTACAGGACAGACACAGCAAAGAGTGAACGAAGTTCATGCTGAAAATAAAGAAAAGGTAATGTGAGCCCTCACAGTGACCACATTTTCTGTCTGAGAACACTCTGGGTGCGAGGTGCTACCTAGCTCACATTGGTGAAGTATGGGGTGTCTTGAAGTCAGTGAATGTTCAATGATCTCTCTTTGGCAGTATTGACCTTGAGTCCTGTACACACTGGATGACAACCATTAGGTACTAAGTTAAAAATGAAAAACAAGGACCAACCCAGAACTTCTCAAGAATCCAAAGGTTCAGAAACCTCTGTCAATGTCTGTGGAGGAAGATGCCTTTAAACTGCCACACGAGTATATTCCTTTCAAGTAAAATGCCACTTGGATCGTCAAAGCCTAAAATAATTACCCTAACAAAAATGAATTGCTGTTTTGAATTGAGGAAGATAATTATTTTTACTGTCATTGCGAGCATTTTTGGATATTTAAGTGGAACTAGTGATGAAGCTAAAGGAAGTGCTTCTTGGAGACAGCAGCTCTTACTTTAACTTAGTTACCATCAGAAACTGCATAAGAATAAGGGGTGGCAGGTATGACTACAAAGGAAATGAGTGTTACATTTGTATATTTTCCAGAGCAAAATAACCTAGGAGCATGCAGAGAACAGAGGAGATGCACGATCCTCCTTCATAAGATATTGTGATGATTTTTCTAGCTACAGTTCTTCCTAGGCGTAGTATATTATGGTAGGCAAGCATATAAATGTACAATTTACTATTTCACACTGCCCTATTTTCCTTCCACTGCCTCATACCCGATTGTGTTTATAAACAGACATTATACTCTGAACCTCTTGGCCTGGATGTAGAGGATGGAGAATTGACAACTGGGGGACGTGTTTATTAAGCAACGTGACACATCTGCTTCTGTCAACACATGCTTTAACCTATTCACAGGAGACACAAATTTATATTCACTTCACCACTATACCCACTGAGCTATTACAACTATTAATGCAATTAGGATATAAAGCGTGGTGCAATGATGGAGCAGTTTCCTTAACCACCAAGGTGCTGTGTGTCCATAAAACTCCACACGGCTGGTATCTCCAGGGTGCGCCGGCATGGCTCGCTGTCTCAGCTAGCAGATCCCTGGGCAGCAATATCCTTTCTACCTCAAGGAAATTCTACTGCTATTACAAAAATATTTGTCTTTCTATGTCTGCAACTTCCAATTGCCTGCAAAATGCTATATATGGGATGTGGTGCTTCTCACTGTCCCTCGCGTGCCGGCACATGCAGAGCCTATGGGAGTGCTTCCCATCACGGGCAGCAGCGGTCCCGCTCTGTACACTGACTTTAGCAAAACTCCCTTAAACATTACTGTTAGCTGCTCAGCTCCAAGGGCTCCTGTTACTCATGTTCAGTTCCTGCACACAGAAGTTCACCCTTTTTATGTCTGGACCAGCCTACAGAGCTTTGCTCCTACCACTGACGAGAATGAAGCTTGGTATTACTCGTACCAGCCCAAGACCAGAAGGAAGGGAACAGGATTAAGCAACCTGAATTATTTTCACTGACCACGGCCTCGCTTTCCACAGCATCCTATAATGCCACGATGCTACAGCATGGCAACAATTTAGCTTTCAATACCGTAGGTCAAGGTGACATGGCAGCCCAGGCACGGAACAGTTTTGCATGGCAGCGCCGCTCCTCCTGCACGCAGCAGCCTCGCCCCAGCAGGGCCAACAGCGGGCAAGGGCAGCGCAGCGCCTCTGCCTACGCCCCTCTGAGCTCACAGGCTGGCCTGCTCCTGGGGCTTTACAGAGCAACACCTGCCTGCGGTCTAGCTGTTCTCTTCACTTTGGAAGGTAAAAATAAACACCAGGGACATTTTTTTCCTATGCAAACTCCTGCAGAGAGCCGGGGTTAAGGTGTCTCTAGAGTTTTGACAGCGAGCAAGCAAAAGCAACCAAACAAAAGGCAGCCTGTGGAACTCCAGTAGAACAGACTGGCCAAACACACACGTAGCAATGATTTCTTACAGCACAGACCTGCTTTCTTTTCATTCATGAAATAACATGGATTTAAATTATCTGGGGAAGCGACCATCTTCTAATAGGCAGACCACATACTTAAGACTTAAAACAGGCTGAAAGTGAAAATTATGCTAAAATCATGGGCCATGCAAATCCTCGTTTAATTGACACTGAGTGAGCTGCCAGGAATAATTAATAAGGCTAAATTTAACTGCTCTGGCAGTATTTCCCTTTCAGATGCAGATCGTTTTGGGCATAGCCCAGGCGATCTAAGTCAGGTCCTTATTTCCAGTGCTGCCAGGGAGGGCCAGTGCCGGGGGGGAGAGGTGAGCTGCCTTGCTTTCTTCAGAAGAGCTGCAACCATTTTGTGTCCAAGGGTGCTGAAAAGTCACTCCTCTGCTACAAGGTGCTGCTTCAGGCTGAAAACTCTTTCAGCCTGGCTGCAAACCGGTGAAACCAGATGAAACCGAACAGGCTGGTTTACCATTCTCTCTTCTGCTTTGGTACGTGAGGTCTCATTGACCTCACGTGTTCAGCTCAGGAAGGAAACCCAGACACCGTACAGGCGAGCAACGGAGGGTAAGCGATGCTACCCTACCCTGCTTTGGGTGCAAGGGAACTTGGTTTTGTGAGGTGTGAAGAAGCGAGTGACCTTTTTAACCCAGGCCTTTCTCTCAATTTCCTGTCTTGAAGAAGAGAAGAAACGAGTACAAACTTGTTATCATTTCATTTCAACACCCTCCTCCCAGTGTTTTTCCCATGAGACATTCAGGTATCCAGAATAATACTGGTGTATTAAGAAATTAGAAACGACTTGCCGCAAAGGCACAGGGATCCAGGCAATATAACTCAACACCTTCTGCTGTAATAGCTGGTAAAAATAGCTGCCCCTACCAAAATCTGCCTGAGATGCTGCCGTAAGCCCTCGAGGTGCTATTCGTGCATTCCTAAGCGTGAAGGCAAACCAGGCTTGCAGCGGGACCTGAGCACTGCAGTGCAGATGGCTCAGCAGCAGCTTCAGCACAGCAGCATCTCAGAAAAAAACTCAGCTCCAGCAGCAGCTCAGAGGAGAAAACCAAGCTGCTGGTCATAGCAGCAGGACCTAACCAGGGTGTTAGATCATCGACTCATTTTGTGCTTTGCGACAGGAAAAGATGACTCCAAAGCCCATTCCTGTTAGCTGGCAGCCAGCCCTGTCCCATGCACACCCTCAGCTGCTTCTTTCCCTACTGTGTAATTAAAGAGAAATAAAAAGACCACAAGAATGACCCAACTGCCAATAGAGTGGCAGTTGGCAAATAATTGCGTTCACGTTAATTACCACAGCGTTTGTCTGCAGGAGAAAGAGCCGGCTGGGTTTATTATTGTTGTTTTACCACTAGAAACAGTGCAAACCTCATATCTGGATGATGCATGCAACTGTTCTTCAAGGTACAATGAGGAGAAGAAGTACTTGTAACAAAGGCTGCCTTGCAGAAGGCAAGATAATTTATATTTTGATCCACAGAGGGAGAAGAAAAGGCTGCAACCACAAAGCTAGTTATCCAAGCATCTAGGGAGCAACCATTACACTGCAAGAGTTTTAAATTATTTTAGCACTCCATTTAAGAAATGGTTTAAAATCCAGGGCAAACCATCCCTAAGCACAGAGAAAATGTGTGTTTGTGGTTAAGGTGAAACTAGAAATTCAAGACACACGTTAATTCCTAATCTGAATGACATGGGAGTAGTTTGATTCACTGTGTCCCAGTTCCTCACCTATAAAATCAAGCTGAAAATACTCCCTTCTTTTTTTAAAGGTACTGCCTTTTAGATAACCAGCTCACAGAGCAGATGTTACATCTTACTTTGTGTTAGGTACAGCAGTCGGAAGAAAGATGCTGTAATCTCAGATGGGCAAGCCTATACTGAAAACTTAAACTTAAATGGTAAGATGCTAATTTTAACCTAATTCCATGTCTTGTCATGTCTTATTTGGGATGTGCTGACTTACAGGAAAGACAATAATAGCATCATACCTATGCTTCATCTACCGCAATAACTCTTGGAAGAAAAAAACATACCAAAAATGCTAGCTGGGGTTCCCACACACTTGCACGTTACTTTGCATATTTCAAGCCAAGATCCTGCCAAACTACCACGATCTCTCCAGGCCCTACTGCTTGGCTTGTGACCACCACACTCAGCTCCACAGCGGTTGCAGACTCGTGCCCAAGCACTGGACATCCTCCTTGCTCAAGCACAGCCCCATCCCTCATCTTTCACCCCACGCAAATGAGCTCGGCCAGTTCTGCTCTAGGATGGTTTCCTGCTGGGGGCAGTTCCTCTCCTGAGGCTGGTTCCCCCCACCCCCCGGGTCATGTTTGGCTGCACCCCACACTCTCTTCAGGCAAGCTTTTATTCTTCAGGCAAATGCAGGCAGAACCACTGCTGCCACAGACCATCACCACTTCCTACACTCCTCAGAGGCAACACCTGTCTCCTCTCCAGTGGTTTTCACTGGCTAACCTTGGCTTTAATGGTGTCACCTATGGCACCCCATGCCATTTAATGGCCAGTGTCCTTGCTTCCCACCAAAGCAGTCACTTCATATGGGCTGAGTTTGAGTGGACTGCTTGAGTCACAGAATCACAGCAAGTAGGGTGTGAATATCTGTGGAGGAGACCCCACCACCTCTCTGGGCAGCCTGTCCCAGCACTCTGTCTCCTAGAAAGTGAAGAAGTTCTTCCTCATACTGAGATGGAACTTGCTCTGTTCCTGTTTGTGCCAGCTGCCCCTTATCCTGTCGCTGAGCACCACTGAAAATATTCTGGCCCCATCCTCTTGACACCCGCCCTTTACATGTTTATAAACCTTAATAAGATCCTCTCTCAGCCTTTTCTTCTCCTGACTAAACAGCCCCAGGTCTCTCAGCCTTTCCTCATACAAGAGATGCTCCCGTCCCCTCATCATCCTTGTAGCCCTCCACTGGACTCTCTCCAGTAGTTCCTTGCCTTTGAAGCACATGCAGCACTTCCCCTTCCCACGCACATTAACGACAGACTGCGAGTGTTTCCACACTGACTGCAATAGCTGACTACCCAACTCGCCTGGCTGCTCGAGAGGTTCAATTTCCCATGAGCGGCTTTCTAGGGAGAGTCCTGGTTCTCCCTTCAAATTAACTTGTCTGTTCAGAGCCCCAAACTGGATCCCAAACACAAGTTTCATATGTATGCAAAGCAGTCAGTTAATTGGTAAGAGGAGCCATAGAGGCCTGGGCGGCTGGCAGTACACGCTAAGTAATCATCCGAACGCCACCTGCCTATGATGACAAAGGACAACTGCACAGCATGGGCAAGCACATCCCGAGCAGGCTGCGGCGCAGTCCGTCTCCGTGCAGCCCCGTGAGTCACGCCGAGCTGGAAAACACTTTATAAATGCTAGTAATGGTGGGCAATCATTTTAATTAGATACGGCCTAATTAAAAAAAGAATAGAGGCTTTTATAGTTCATGCCTCCCCAGTGTGCACTAGGGATCCCCACTCTTTGGCAAACAGGAAAAATGTTTGTATTATTTAATAGGCATAATGTTATCAGCGGAGCTTTAATGCCTCTGCTCTGCCTCACCAGACCAAACATGGACTGGTCAGCATGCAGCCACAACAGAGGAAGGTCGTGGGCATTTCACATCTCTAAATGAGATCTCAGAATGTCTCAAAACGATAAAGTACGCATGAGGAATTGGCTAAACCTCCTGGGTGTTCAATGAAACTGCTTGTGGGTGCTGGGCAGATTCATACAAATACCGTACAGACTGGCCTAAAGCTGCGCCCCAGGTCTATCAAGTGCCTCCACGCTGGCGCTCGGCCCGCCTCTGCGGAGCTGGGAATGGCTGTGGAAAGCAGAAATCCAGCGCTCCCATGACCTGGCCCACCAGCGATGTGGGTCCCTCTCTCATTTTCACATGCCGTTGTGTAATGCTTCCACTCTGCTGGGAGAGGAAGCAAAAATACCACAAGAAAAAGCACTTCCTGCAGTACTTCTGAGTGAGGCAAACCCAGGAAATAATGGACCTTACAGTGATGCGGGCTATCGAGTTTCTTCAGGTTATTTTGCACTTCTGTTATTTCCTGTGCTTTTCACAGGAATATTTGAAGTCCTAAAGAAGCCAAGCCTGCACATACGACCACAACAGCATTAAAGCAGTAAAAGCTGCTCTGCTCCCTGTGCATATTTAAAATAACAGAGCAATATCCTTTAGTGCGTGATGGCTCTGCATCCCGCTCGACATACCACCTGCGCCAGACTGCTCAGCCTGCAGTCCCCTGGATCCTGGTGAGGCTACAGACTAATCGAAGACCATTACTCCTGCTCAGGGGTCTCAGCGAGCCCATCTCACAAAATAGCCCAGCGAGCTGAAGATCCACAGCGTCTCCCTGAGACCCTGCTGCTTGGTACAACCGGAGCACCTCCGTGGGTTCCAATCACCCTCCACGTTACCTACTTGCATGCGGGGGTGCCGTCAGCTCCCCAAGGCCGGGATGCGCAGCTGGGGTGGGCTGCCATGGGGCTGGGGTTGGCTGGGGCTGCCCAACTCTGGCGTCAGTGTTTCTGCTGAGCATGAGTGCTGCTTCCAGCAGTCCTGTATTGATTCGCCTCGCCCGAGGTCACCTTAGAAGCTGATTTACATTAAGAAAATCAATTTTTTAAAGTCATTGCTGGGACCAATGCTTGATTTCTAAATTCAGAGCACGACCAGGCACATGTCTGAGTTCAAAGAGCTACCCACTTCTTACTAAAGGTAGCAGGAAGTCTTCTGCCCATTCCATAGCTTTACACTGGAAACATGCACAATACAATTTTTATCACTATCCCACTATCATAACTCCAAAAGACTTAAAAGCAAAAGACTGCTTTCTTATAATTTTGGCTTTATCCAACCCTGCCTGAAGTTGTTAGTGGTGACTCCTTTGCCTTGAAAATGAAAAAAGGGTTTTGAAATGGAGTTCTTTCCAAGTATGTTGCCCCAGTTTCATCATTTCCTTCCTTAGTGAAACACATGCATTCACCTACTTTTTAATAACCGAGAATCAGATGATACTTAGTCATCCATTGCTCAAGGATGTCATGCAACGTGCCCGGTAACTCATCAGTGCAATGTCGGGAATATTTAATTGGTGTTTTTTTCCTCATGGATAGCTAGATGCTGTACATGCATTAATGTTCCTCATAGTTCCCTATGGAGGTCCTAAAAACCTTTTACCACCCTCTTTTCCACTCTGAAGGTCACTCTGTGATCTCTGTGAGGACCTCCTTGAGTGCCTGGGCCCTGGAGGTGAGTCCTTGTGCCACCCATGGAGGTGCTGGCTGCCGCCCCAGCCTGCTCTTGCCTGCAAGCAGGCTGCAAATGCTGAATGTCACAGGAAGAGGCAAAACTGGAAGAGAGCTGAGGAAGGCAGAGGCCCTGGCTCGCTCCACCTGCCTGCAGCTGCGTCAGACAACCCGGTCGAGTTTCCAAGGAGGGTGTAGGTGGTGGGATGATGGTTAAGGCATGTTGACATGCCATTTTCTTCTCCTTGTATAACAGAGCGATATGGAGAACGGCTGAAGGACCCAGGAAGAAGAGTGAGAGTTAAGCCATGAGCAGAAGAGCAGAGGCAGGAGCTGATGTAAGATTGATGTTCAGTGTTCTCCTCAAGGAGAGTTCCTCAAGAAACTGATTTATATACAGAGATTTTTCTCAATCTGTTCTGGAAATCTGTCCCCTCAGCCAGAGCCTGCCAACCAGAGAGCAGTTATTTAGACCGGCTGGCCAAGCACTCACCTCCCCTCGGAGCCAGACTGGGCTGTTTGCCACCATCCAGGTCATCAGCTGGCCAGGCTTCTCTGCCCCACAGGCAGCTGCAGGACCTGCTGTGCTGGGACCTACTGCCTCTGCCTGCATTTCCACTGTCCCTGACCGTCATGGCATCCGTGCCAAAGCAGCCTGGCTCTGACAGCACAGGGTCTGCACACCCTGTCCGTGCACCCATGCTTGGGCTGGCTAAAGCTAAGCTTCCATGCTACCTGGCTACTCCTAGCATCTTCCTCCAAGACTTCATCTGCCATCCCTCTGCCTCCTTAGACAGCTGTCAACCACCAACCCCGTCCTTTCTCCACTCTCTCACCACACTCCACCTCTCCAGGGAGTCACATAAATCCTGAGCCCATCCGTGGGTCTCTGTCTGTTCCAATTTTCCAAACCACCCCTCTTTCTGTGGGCAGAGGATGCTGTGCCAGTCTCCTGTTACAAAGGGGATAGCAGTTGCAAGAGCAGGAATTCGACCGTCAGCCTACAGAGCTCCTCTGTCCTACTACAGGCACCTTCAAAGTCTGAACTATCATCCACAACAATACTGTATTCTTAAAAAAGTTTAAGATTTATTTGCACCTCAATAAGTTCCTTAAATAATACATTAGCCTATGACGGATGGCAATTTTTTGAAGTCTTCACTAATGAACGTATTTATGCACATAAAAATGTAATCATATGCTTTTTTATAGTCGCTTATCCTCTTTTCAGTCCACTACAAGTCCCTGTCAGGATGCTGTCAGCACTCCAAAGCGCTGACTGCATGCGACGCCTGCTAGCTGCATCCACACACTTACAGACCGTGTGCGTCAAGAGCGGCACATTTCCTCCTGTCAGCACCATTTGCCCAACACGCCACAGACAAGCGGATGGACTGAGGATTTCCTGATGATGGCTTTTTCCAGAGGATGGAGGCGCCTGTTCCTGACTCTGTTAAATGAAATGCAGATGCAGTTATAAGATTACCTATAAAAACCAAAGGTGTTCTTGCAGGACAACAGTATGTTGCCTTTGAAATTACACAAGGATAACAAAGGGTTCTCCAGGTCTGTAGTACTTGGGAAGCATCACTGAGAGGCTGCTACCAGCACAGCCAGGCGTGGAACAAACGTTTAGTCAAGCTCCTTAACCTGGACTATTTAGCCATCCTTAACTGGGCTGAGTATTATGGTAGCTCACATTAAAACCCCGAGCTATGTACGCTCCATAGGTTGCAGGTTGTCAATCCCAACACTCGCAAAGACAATCAGACAAATATATCCCCAACTCCTGCTTGGTACCACAAGATGTTTGGCAGCTACTTGCCGGGGTGATTCGGAGCTTCCTCACCACAGCAGTCTCCTTTGGCTCAGAAGGACCTTCAGCTTTGAATTTTGTGTTAACCAGTGCTCCAAAGATGCATTGCAGCAGTTTTCTGGGGCCATTAGCATTCAAGTGTTTTATCTTCTATTTTCAGCCACCTCTGAGCAGCCTAATACATCAGCACTGCCAGGCTCCCCCGTCTCCGTGACTGGATGATATGAATTCAATAACACCCCACAGACATTTTTTTCTTAAGCATTTGCTTTACATCTCCATCCTGTGTTCTTATCCGTAGGACAATGCCATATACTAACTTTGTGTTTTGCTTTTTCCTTTGCACACTTAAGTACTTCATTAGAAAAACCTATGCAGACACCAGGCTCAATTTGCCTCTAACTGGAAGTGGGAATATTGAAGTTTATGAATTATCCCAATTTAAAATGGGTAAAGTGGGAAGAGAATTAGGTAATTACATGGGAGGACGGTGGGGAGGAACAAGATACATCCATATATTAAAATTAAAATGCAAGATAGAATTTCCTAGTCCATTTTCAGTTTGATGAAGTTAACCTTTCTTTGCTTGTCATACATAAATATTCTACAGAAGGTTCCTGAATTTTAGGATCTGCTGGATGTTTTTACTCACCCCACTGTTAAGGGAAGAGAAGCGGACCCCGGTATCAAATTCACACCTGAATCTACAAGTTCTGCCATTCAAAAGCCAGGACCAAGCAGGGTTGGAAGGATACGCTGCTATGGGAGCATCAGATAACTGATCGGGTAACAACTCAGATAAAACTGTACACTACTCTAGGAAAGAAAAAGAGCACCTCCATACAAACGCAGAAAGGTCTTCAGCCCCTTCTGCCTCTTGTAGCGGTGGTGTAAGTCCTTTCCACCAGAAGGATGTTTTCCTCCCATGATCTGAAATGCTGGAGATGTGTGAACCCAACGGAAAGGAGGAATTTCACCCACGTTTAGTAGAATCAGGTGGGACAGAATGAGTTTTCCCAGAGATACTAACGTTGATAAGATTTTTGCTTTGTAAATCATCCAAAACCAGGATTCTGCCTGAAAGAGCCCTACCATCACTGGGAAAACAGATCACTGCCTGGCAGGGACAGAGACTCACCAAATCCTCCCTGAGCAGCAAGCCCTGGCTCGTGGGTGATGAACCACCCACATGGCTGCCAGGCATGCCCCAGGAACCCAGCAGATACACTTATGTCAAAAATACCACAATTCTACTAAATGTAAGAGGGGAAGCATTTGAGTTAATTAATATTGAAAGTCTCCTGAAGTCACACCACTGAAAGAGGTCTGTGGCTTTTCCAGCAGGGCCCAAGACCAGCTCCAAGCAAGGAATCAGCCAGTTCCTCCATGACAAAAATCTGCTTGCCTAAAGTAAATGGCCAAAGAATCATACTGGTATAAAGGGAAAATAGGTCAGTTTTATCCCAGCTATCTTGTGCAGCTATTTTATATGATCAATAAGGATTTCTGATGAGGCAATCGCAATTCCCGTACGGTACATTACATATTCCTGCTCATTTATTTGCTTTCTAAGATGAAAGACTTGAGTGACTGTACTGGATTTGATATAATATTAATTCACGCATAATACTTCACTATCAAATTTAGCAATGGTCTAACCACATGATATTCATAAGTGCTAAATGACTATGCCCAATATATGCAAGTCATAACGTACATCCTAGAGAAGCCCAAGAAAGCGTGGCATCAAAGGTTTAAACATATGAATCCACAGGACAAAAGAGTAAGAGGGAAAATAATTTAAAACATGTATTTTTTAAAAAAAACCTAAGAAACCTCAAAACTGTATTGTTATCCACCACTTAGTACGTAAAGACTGAGAGTCCTGCGGACAGCAACTGCTTTATCCCCGGCGAACACAGTTTCCCTTCCTTCTTAGCAGCTGGCTGGGAGGAACTAAACTTAGCAGGCCTGAGGTGTAGGAAACCAGATAGCACGGTGTGCGGCGGGATAGGAAATACAGGGCTCAATGTGTTTAAGGTTAAGATTAAGCCCTGACTTCCTTTGGGTCTATTTTAAACGGTGGCAAATGATGGGATGCTTTCTTACAACAAAATAACAGATGATCAAAAGTCAAATATGATCTGTATGTCAAGCATTTGCACAAGGACCTTTCTTTGAGGGACAGGGCAGGAAGTGTTTTAACGCGGTGTCTCATACTTCCCCTCATCTGTGTTTGTTCAAAACATCCCAGTAACCGGGGAAAGCCGAATGACTGGCTGCGGGCGATGGCCGAGCAGCGCGCACTGGAGACAGGCGAGCAGTTGGTTTTGGATGGAGGGCAGGAGCGGTTCGTGCACCCCCAGCCCCCGCTCGTGTGCGCAAAACAGTACGGCAGGGAAAGTGGGGGAAAAGTGTTTGGAAGTTCAGCCCTTTCCAATGGCCATTTTAAACATGGTCCTGCAACACCTGTGGCAAATAGGAGGCGCGACTTGCTGCGCCGTGCTGACTGCAGACTGCACGCTGACTGAATTTGCTATTATGATGTATTACCTGTGGTTGGCGCTGGGGCAGCCAAAGGAGGACTTCACCTTCACATAGGATGGAAAAACACAGAAGAGAAAGACAAGGGGGCACCTGACCACCACAGCCAGGCCATCTACCACAAGGCTGGTGTCCCTCTCACCCTCCTCCTGCTCATGCCCAGAACTCTGTAGGACAGAAGCCTCTGCTTGAAAATCCCTTTGAATCAAACTTTTCATCTCTGCTCAGGCACTGCTGCAAAAGTCCAAAGCTCCTTGGCTCCAGCTCCGACCTGGAGCCCCAGCAGCACTGCAGCTGACCCTGCCCAACACGCACCCTGCTTCACTCAGGCACAGGAACAACTTGCTAAGATAACTGGGACCGCTTTGCTCCTCTGAAAATCCACTCAAAACCCAAAAATATTAGTTATAGAAAGAGTTTTAGTAAGCTGAAAATGAATTGATCTGTTCAGGCCACCCTTTCTGAGGAACCTGCTGAGAGCACCTCCATTCGTGAAAACAATGTCATGTCTAAGTGCAACTGTGGGGACTCAAAGAGCTGCCCAAATCCTCCTTCCTCCTGTCAGATATCTCTCTGCAATGCAAGTGGGGGAAGGACCCTTTAGCTAACTCACCAGCCACCCATCAAAACAATTTGGCACAATCAGTAGAGGGGTATTTTACCACTCTGAGCAAAAAGAAAAAAAAACCAAAACCAAGCTCATTAACAAGGCAACCACTAACATATAGAGATGGGGACAGTCCCACCTAGACACATACCATAAATTAGAACCAGACTAAGAGCCAAGTTGTAGAAACCATAGTTTTTGGACTTGTGGCCAAACTACCAAAACGCTGGGATCAATGTGAACATCCAAAGCATTCTCATTTGATACAAAGTATTCTTACTATCAGAAAAACAGGAAAATGTACCCAAAGTGCCCTTTCAAGTTAAAGCAAATATGATGTTCAACAAGTTTTAAGTTTGGGATTTCACTAACACCACCTTGTATGTTGCAGTCACTTCCAAAACAAAACCATGATTTTGTTGGTGGTTGGATTTTCAGGGGGTTTGAAACTGACTGTTCCGTTTAGAAAACACCAAAACATTTTCCTAGTTCCTATCTCTGCCCCCTGTCTCTGGCTGAAAGCTTTTGCTCAACCCAAGATAAAATCACTGAGGCTTCCAGTCTCTGTAAACCTGCTTTCTGGCAGATCACCCAGCTCCAACAGGGGCCGGAATCTCAACAAAATGGTGAGCTTAGTTGTGGCCCATCCTCATACAGATGTCAAAACAACATGGCTGGGATGCAGGCAGGCTGCGGTGGCCTGAATAAGCCAACACAGGAGGACATGAGAATCCTCCACCCCACACCTCCTGGTCCCACTGATTGCTGTCTTCTGACCTCACGGCAGCTATTAACATTTCAGCACATACACTACAGACCAGTACCAACAGCGAGGCCACAGCGAATAAATGACACCAATACCTCTGCCTCCAGGTTTAAACGCTCAGCAGAGCTGAGGTATGAGTTCTCTCAGCTCTGAAGGAGCCCCGAAGATACAGCCGAGACTCAGAGCAGACAGAGGTGAGATGCTGTCACAGTGATATGTTCACTGCCAGCAAAAGGGATCACACTCCAACTTTACCCCAGCAGCGTCCTGGATGGCCGAGAGCTGCCACCCCTGAGCCTTCTCCACCTCCCGGTGTACAGTGTAGGAACATGGGGATGGACTGCTGGGTAAAGGAAAAATCATTTATGCTACTTAAAATAACGTACAGCATTTTAAAATAGCGTATGTAAGCTTGTCAGGTAGAATTCCCATAGTTTCACAAATGTTCCTTGAGGACTGCCAATGCAACACAATTGTCTCCACAAGAAATTTAACGCTTTCAGGTAGGTGCTCCAGCTTTGATTCAGCACTGAGTGGAATCCCAGCATGAATAATTTTGCTCTGTAAAAGCAATGGCTGGGCATTACATACATTTTCATCAGGCCTGGTGAGAAGGCTTGGGATTTTTCTTCTGTGCATTCCTGTTCTAAATATAGGCCTGGCATAGATGTTGTGGGGGAAGCACGTGGGCGTTGTAGCCTCCCTCCTGGTACTGCCCATGCATCTTGTGCGATGGGACACGGGAAGGTCTGCACCTCTGGGCAGCAGCATGATAGTTACAACCGACAACGTGAGACAAACTTCATGTCTGAAGAGGTACTAAAGTAATCGGGAAGGCTCCACGGGAGCCTGGCAAAGGCTTTAATTCCCCCTGAGCCGGTGGGGCTGGAAGGATAAGCACAGGCACTAGAGCACAGCACTTCTCTTGCCAGCTCTGCCACTAAGTCCACGCAAATCACTTAATCTTCCTATTTCATTCCCCCCTTGCTAAAAGGGGAATGTTAATATTTATTTACTGTCCAACTCACAGGCATGTTGTGAGGATTAATTAGTTAATAACTGTTAAGTGCTTTGAAGATACAAGTGACTGTGCAAACCACTAAGTATTATTAACTAACATTAGGCTAATGATGTAGACAGGAGTGGCAATGTTCATTAGCTGTATCAAAGCAGAGCCCAGGATTCAGCCCCAAGATGCGTGCTAGCTAGTGAAAAATTAACAAGGTTATGAGAAAGATGAAAAGAGTAAAGTAAAGTTTGTTCCTACCAGTCCACTGAAGCACGAGAAAAAATAAAACAGCTGGGCCATTCCTGACCTAGCAGAGCCACAGCTCTATTAATAACTCAAGACCACGCTCTGAAAGTTGCTGCTTTACACCTTCATTAGTCACTTCCACCAATGTGCAAAGTGGTTTTGAGTTGGTGGCAATTTCCACTCCTACACCGTGCTCTGCACCTGTGAGAATGGCGGCACGCCGTCTGAGGCCAGCAGGGACCCAGCGCAGCACACGCAGGCTGCGTACGGCAGCTCTGCAGCGCACTCGCTGGGCATCCTTTAACTCCTATGGAACCCGGGCGAGAAACCCGGGCGGTTACAGCGCATTTTTAAGGAGAGGCTGGTTTTGCTCTCAGGTGGCTCTCCTGGTACAGAGGAAGGTGCGATCTGGGTGGCTGGCCTGAGGTTCGTGAGGGCCAGCTGCACGGGAGCAGCACACACCTCTGCCTTACACTGTTATCACAGTTCGAGCAAAGATAGATTGCAAAGATGCAGCCTGGAAAATTGAGACAGCAACCAAAATAACTTTGAAAGATGCTTCCCAGAGCAGCTGTCCACATAGCTCTGCTGAGGAAGTCAGGCACAGCCCCCAAAAGCCATCAGCAACTTACACCTGTGGACCTAAATCACTCGTTGCTTATACAAAAAGACAAGGAATTCCCCAAACTGACTTGCAATCAAGTCTCTTACTGATAGATGCAAAATAATTTGCAGTTCATGTATATAATATGTACATCTACCTTAGTATCTGGATGATTCTCCGTGCTGTAGCTCCAGGTGCACAAGGCAGCATTTTCTCAGCTCTCTTTTTGCACTTCTTCGCACCTGAGCCTGCAAACTTAGCTTTGGTTCTTCTTTTTTAAATTTTTCTAGTAGTGGCAGAGGGTGGTAAGCACACAATGGTTTTAGGAGGGAAAGAAGATAACATGCTACAGGTCACTGTTTCAGTAACCCTTCATACAACTGCTCTGGTCCTGGGCAAAATTTTTAACTTCTTCCTATCGTTTCACAACATCATTGTGCAAAATTAAGATCAAGATAAGCCTTACAGAACAGAGAAACACAGAAGTGGGAAAAGCTGAGGAGAGGGGGTTCCAGTTACCTCCAAAAATCTGCAAACCCCTTTTTCCTTTTGAGTGATACATAAATACCTCGAGCCCTGGCGCTGTGAATGTCTGTTGGCAGACACAGGACTTGCTGCGAGGCAAAGACGAGCTAAGATACGCCACAGGCTCCTTTAGACAGAAGGTGCCGGCGCTCAGGCAGGCGGATGACTGAGGAAGCAACACACCCGGCCTTGGCAGAGCTCTTTCGACCCAGTTGTGAGGAAGGAGGCAATCCCACTTGTGAGGAGTAGAGGATCTACTCTCGCTTCCCAATTTCAAAGCTCAGAGGCACAACGTGGTTCTCAGAGGTACAGGTTTGTCACCAGCACAAGAAATCATATTTTTCTCTGCATCACAATGCATTAAGCCCTTTAGGGATCCCTACCCTGCGCTTACTCTCCCAAGTACCCTCCTCCTGGGAAGGTGAGAGAAACTCCTCTGTGAAGCCATCTCCTCACAAGCCTTCAGTCAGGAGAGAGGCAGCTGCTGCGATTGAAATAGGCAGGGGGGGGAAGAGCTCCTGCTGAGCCCAGTGAAAGCTCCTGAAACCTGCTGTTCCCTCTCAAGCCTGCACACTGCTGCAGCAGGGTGGCAAAATGTAATTAGCCATTACGTACAGGAGGTTATAGTTGTAAGACTTAAATGACGTAAATACCTACAGTAGCTGCATCCCAACACAGGAAACACTAGAGGTTGAATCTCACGCCTCAGTGTAAGGCTCAGAGTAGTGGCTACTGTTAAGGATGCTCAGCATCATAACTGTCTTCTGACCCACCTCTCTTTTCAGATACTTATAACGGGACTAAACAGTAACGATTTGAAGTTAAATTTTGCGTAACTCAACGACTTTAGACTGATCTATTTACTGACAACGTTTGGGTTTTTTCCTTCTAAAATGCAATAAACAGAATCTGTTTTTCATGTTAAAAATACATCCAGTGTGATATATTCCTTCCTGCATTTTATTTAATAGGCTCTAACATTAGCTCAAGGTTTCTGTTCCACTGCAAACAACAATATACATTATAAATATATCTCCAATCCACTTATAACACTGGAAAGGTTAAAAACATTTAAGCAAGGACAAAGGCCAACTACTCGCTCAAAATACCTTGCCCCCTAGACATATTGCTGCTTAATCATTTTTTACATGGGTTTTACTTTGGCTGCTGAAATTCCTGGCTATCGTCTGACACACCGTGTTGGACTAGGAATACTATAAATGTGAAATGCTAACGGGCTTTCTGCTGCGTGTCACTCCCACCAGTCCAATACATCATCCACAGTCACTTTTATCTCAAGCCAAGACTCGCAAGGGCAAAACACGGTCTTTTTATTGACTTTGGAGCTCAGGCCATTAAATTCCTTGTGTTTTCACCCTCTAAAGCAAATCACAGGCCGATGGCACCATCCTGGATTTTATTTTGCAGTATTAGGAGCCCAGCGCCATACACGAGGAGTGTGGTGGGGGCTGGGAACCTTCTCCGAGGGGAGAAGGCGCAGTGCTTGCAGGTGGCCTGACAACAGGGCTTTTTATTTTTCAGACCCAGGGCGCAGGGCAGGCCTAGCCAGCACAGAAGCTTCCGCTGAGCCTCCGGGGAAGGGGAAAAACACTTCACGCTCTTTGCAAAGACGTCTTAGATGAGAAGTGGGGCATCAGCAAACCTGAACCAAGCAACTAAAGCCCTCACAAGCCAGCCATGCAAACAAGGAAAACAACCCTTCAGGAACACTTTTTTAAAAAAACAACCCATAGAAAAGCAAGCAAGTGCACACGGTTACTAATAGTACCACTGTTTATCATACATGAACCAGAGATACTGTTGTTGAAATGATTAAAAAATCCCCCACAGGCTCTTGCAATATCCAGTGCTTTAAACCCTGCTAAACTAGCAACGCATCCTCTAGATTTTGTGGGAGAGGCACACACCCAGCTTCATTTGTTGTCCCCACACAGCGCAAGTGAGCAAATCCAGCACCCTTTCTTTTAAGCAGACTTGGCACAATTTTTTGCAGCTCAGAAGCAGCTGCAGCAGCGTCCGTAGGTCTGTCATCATTCACCTCACAGAGCACTGGGCAGAGAGACACTGCGAACACAGCACAAAGTCAATGCAAGCATCTCGTAACTCCTGCTGACACTGTAACAGCTCCCAAGGCCAAAAGACAAGCATCGTGATTCCTGTTCCTGTGCTCACAGTCTAAAGAAAGATAGTCTTACTCCGAGGGCAAAGGCATTTTGCAGTTTTCTTGCATAGTTGATTGTACATATAAAAGTTAACATTAAACACCTGACTAGAACTAGTCAGAAAACACCATCTATTTTCAGGAGAAAAACTGAGCTGTAGCACCCACCATGGCTACAATCCAAAGTAACATCAAAGTGCTGTTAGGTCCAGCAGAAAAAGATCCAGCGGAATTCAAGTCACCAGACAGTTTCCACCACAGACTCCCAAATCTCCTGCCTACCAACTCCTGTACAGAGAGTTTGTCATACAGTGCGCACACAAGTCCTCATCTCCATAACTCTGAACAGAAAGGGCAGCAAGGAACGAGGGTGCTGACACTCCAAATTAATTAAAGGCTAAGAACTGTAATGCCACTCGTGCTGTCCCATAAACAGGGGGCTACCTTGAGCCCACTCACCACGCTGCACAGGGTATATGTGATATTGTGAGGAACGTGGGATTAAAAACTGCTACAGAGACAGTATTGAGAGTTCAGTCAGGAAACCCTCAGCCAGGTCAGTTTTCTCTCAGATTCCTCAAGACATTGCGTTTAGACTACATGGAACTTTCCTAACATTTTCCAACTGTTGCTAACTCTCTACGGACACAGAACACAGGCCTGGGTTTGTCAGAAACCAGTTGAATCACGTAGCAGCTAAGCACTTGGGAAATGAGATAGAGGTGGATCTGCAGTGCTACAGTGATGACTGTTTACTGCACAGCCACTAGATAAATACAAACATTGTTATAACAGCTGTATGCAATTTTGTAGGTACAAGGTCATGGACTGAATGATAGAATCACACTAAAAATCCTTAAGAAAAAATTAACTAGTTGATTTTTTTATTAACGAGTCCACATATTTCTCATTTGTTCTGGTTGGCAGCATTGCAACCTCTTTGTTAAGTGGCTCATTTGCTTTCTTAGAGCTATTGTCCAGATGTCCAAATATATATATATCATTATATAAATTATAAGTTTAAAATCAAAGTGCTTCTTAATAGAATGGTATAAATTAATAGAATATATGAATTTATTTTTTCTTAGAGCTAGACTTCAAACAAAATGTTACGAAAATGAGAAGATACTCAAATGTTGAAAATCCACATCAACATGCTGAGTTTATTACAGAACAGCTCACTGGAAATTAACTGGGTACTAATCTCTTAATGCTGCAGCTGATCCTTGGTCAACCTGTTCCAAGAGTTAATTGCCATTCCCAGCTGTGCCATACTCTAAGAGGATAAACCTCAGAGTGGTCCTCAGGAACCTATTTCAAGACTGTCTCCTCAGTCTTTTACAGCTAATCAGAGCAAGGCTAACAGAAGAAGAGCCGCTAGATGTGGAATGGAATGTATGCGAATACAAATCCAATTTGATGCTGCAGTAAGGCACAGATTATTTTTTTTTTACACAGTAAGACACTGAAAACTCAGTATTAAAAAGAACTGAGAAATTAATTGAGCCCAAGGATCCATTTCAGTAAGACTCAGGGATCTCACAATCAAAACCCTGGGCCTCTGTACTCGGGAGAGTCTCATTTCTTTCACCGCAATAAATAAAGCCAGAGGCAGTGACCTAACTAAGGGCTCGGGTTGTTTTGGAGACTTCCTGGACCTGAAGTCACAGCACCAATTGGAGCATGACATACATCTGGGAACCCAAATGTCTTTGGCTCTTACTGGCTGCTACCGGAAGCCAAATTTCCACTGAAACAAGGTGTGCTGAGCACTTCTTCGTGCGTACAGCCTTGTTATTCCACAAATGTGTTTTCTCTTTCGGTTTCTTCAACTTTCATTTGCACTTACTCTACCTCGTGCTTCCTTCACAACTTCAAGATGACTAAGTCACAGCTGAGCAGAACCCCCTGCGCCCACAGAAAGTCTTGTCTAAAAAAAGACTGCCAGCACTCTTAAGTTTTTTAGGCAGAAATAGTTATTTACTGTTTGCGTAACTCCAAAAGCTATGGGACCTCGAACCTAGCTGAGGCCCTTGGTCACTACTGCAATATTGCTACATACTGATTTTAAATTTATAATGTATTGCCTTCTGTTGCATATGCAAAAAAAAGTGTTCATGTTAATCGACAGATGACTAAACACCACCTCATTTTATCATTCCCATCTTATTCTAAGGTGACAATATAGAATAGCTGCAGAATTACGCTATTTAGCATGCTATATAGAATAGAATCATAGAATCATAGAATCGTAGGGGTTGGAAGGGACCTCAAGAGATCATCGGGTCCAACCCCCCTGCCAAAGCAGCTCCCTAGGACATATCACTCAGATAGGCGTCCAGACGGGTCTTGAATATCTCCAGAGAAGGAGACTCCTCCCCCTCCCTGGGCAGCCTGTCCCAGGGCTCCCTCACCCTCACTGTGAAAAAGTTCTTCCCCATGTTGGTGCGGAACTTCCTGTGCTCCAACTTGCAGCCGTTGCCCCTTGTCCTGTCCCCACAGACACTGAAAAGGGGCTGGCCGATTCCCCCTGCATCCCCTGCTTAAGATATTTATAGACTTTAATTAGGTCCCCCCTAAGTCTTCTCTTCTCAAGGCTGAAGAGTCCCAACTTACTCAGCCTATCCTCATAGGGGAGATGCTCCAGGCCCCTAATCATATGATGTCAAATAGCCTCCAGCACCTCCCAAAACGCTTCTGTGGGTACACAAGGAGTACTAGAGAAGGCTACTTTCATATTGTATCTCCATCACTTACAGAAATATGGACCAGGTGATTTTTAATATTGGTAAAACCTAGTGTGTGGCTGTGACCCAGCTCTGCAGAAGACACCCTGAATCTTCTTCAACCTAACCCCCAGTTCTGGGGAAATCATCAGAGGAAGGAGAAGTTATTTCTGTACCACTGGCAACCCCCAGGGCAGCACCCATTCCGTGTGGTGGGGCAGGACGTGCTGTGTGCCCCATCCCAAACCATGCAGGTGCATCTCCGCAGCATTACCCAGGCTGGTGGACAGCTGACTCCCTCAGACTGCTGCCCTTAAGCTGTCACTGCTGTTTCCCCAGCCCCTGCGGACTGAAGGGAGAGTGGGAGGAGGCAAGGTGGCTTGACAGATGACTGCTGAAAATCGGGAAGTGGTGTTAACCAGGGAAAAAACGAGTGTGTTTGAGAACTGCTAATAAAACAGATAGTGAGAGATGAACACAGTAATACTTTCCAAGACTGATGATGGTGCTAGATTTAAAAGCTGGCACTAAAGAACATTTCTTCTTACCAGTCTTATAAGCTCTTTCTTTGCCTATGTACTCAAAAGTGCCTGGTACGACACAGACCAAAGGGCTTCACACCTCAGGATGAACAGGCATTATATGGATTTTTTTGTTTTGTTTGGGGGGGTGGTGGTGGAAATGTTACTGGGTTTTTTTTTCCTCACCAGTCCTTCAACAACTACCCTCTCTCCAGCAATGGTAGAAGCATCTTTAGCCCTTTTCTGTCCTCCTGTATGGGGAGTATCCAGCCAACCCTCAGAAAAAGAGTCCAGTTTGAGAGCAGCCCAAGTTACAAAATAATTACAGCAAGAGCCATGCAGTCAGCCCTCCATGTAGAAGCAGGGTGTCTGGTGTCCTCCTGCTGCTAATGTCAGCATCACCAGAACAGCCTCTCCAAACCCACAGAAAGTACTTCCCTTTCGTGCCAACGCTTCCCCGTGTGCAGGAGGAAGGATGGTCTTGTGGCTCACCCAGACTTGGCTGTCAGCATGTGTAGCTTCTATTCCTGGTGGTCACCAACTTCTCTTGTGACTTTGGGAGAGTTACCTAACTTCTCCATCCAGCAAAGAGCCCATCTGCTGAACAGCATAATTCGATGCTGACCTTTAATGTAAATACCATCAGCAAACTTAACAGGTTGGGATAGATGGGGAGCAGTGTAAGAGTTCAAAAAGTTATTATTCTCATGGTGTTATTATTTAGTGGCATTTTAGTTCTTCTCACCAAGCAAAACTTTCATCAAATGTGCAGGGCCTTTATCACCTCCAGCATCAAGACACAGAGAGATAGTTAAGTACTTAAGAGAAGTAGCTATTCAAATATAGCCATTTACAACACCTGAGGGAGGGCTATGGGAAACACAACCAAAGTTCTTCCTTACCCAGACTGGTACTAATGGGACTGCAGGTAACTCCTGCCAGAGAAAACTGCTTTGTCCGACGTTTGACCATTTTCCTGCAACATCCATGTCAAGAGAGTCAGCTCTGTGCAGACAAATTATGGAAGCTGTCAAGGGGCTCAGTCTGTTCATTTCCACTGTCTGTGCTCCCAGAAGCTCCAAGAGCAAACATGGAGACTAAAAGAGAGAATCAACTGTCACAATTCAGTACAGTAATATGAGCTATTGCTACTAATGAAGGAGAAGAGTTGTTTTCACAACCAATGTGAGATGTTGTGGTGGTCTTCCTTTTGTGGAGGTCAACCTGACAATCAAAACCAGAATCAAATAATCAACTTTTTCACCCAGGAGCATTAAGTTCCTGTTCACTGATTTGTTTTTTCAGATGCTCCTTCCAGAACATCACCTATTCTATGCAGAGCATGAACACACAAAGCTGCTGCCTGTATCTTTATCCCAACCAATCTGTAGGCTCATTAGTCCTGTCTTGAGGGAAACACTTTGTTCTGATTCTTCATTCTCTGTTTTTATAATTTGAGAAGCTTACTAGCAAATGTCAGAGAGTCCTGCTGTCTACTGATTAAATCCAGTGTCAGAGAAGTATTTAAAGTGTGATCAAATGGGAGTTCAAGCTCCTCTTCTTTTCCTCACCCCTACAGCTAGTAAATCCCTACAAATTAGCAGGAAAAACTCAATTACTGTGAACTGAAATGGACAGAAAATCCCCCTACATCACTTTAGCAAAACCAGAAGCGAAAAGTTCCCCTGTTACAAAGGCACAGTGTGGTCGTGGGCATACCACAATGAAGAAGAAAGGGCTTTCAGACAGACACTTAAAGGCGTGTGACTGAGTAATTAGATGTAAGGAGCACATCAGAAGGCTGTCTGAGCGCCTTCGGTTTTTTACTTGAAGTTCTCAAGAACTAAGAATTGCATTAATTAACACCTGGGGGAATATTCATGCATTTTTCATACGCAAAACCGATCTGCATGCAGAAGCCATCCAGATTCTCCCAAAGCAACTGAGGAGAGCCAGTCTGCAAAGAAAGCCCACGAACTCATCCTTGGAGAAAGCACACAGCCTAGGCACGGGGCGGGGGGGGGGGGGGGGAAAGGGGTGTTACCTTCGTTCAAGTGGTAGGGCCAGTGCCTACTGAAGTACAAATAAGGTGCTGAGCACATTCCGCCTCCGTGCTTGAAATCTTTTCCAAAGTTCTCTGCTAAGTTTTAAACCCCAGTAAATAAAATTGCTTTTTTCACTAGAAAGGCAAAACATCTGACATGTTCTTAGGAAGTAAGCTGTTGGAAATTAACAGGAGGTAGGTAGCCTAAAAACAAATATTGAAATGTCTGCATGTAGGTAGATACAAAAGAAAGGCTGCTTCAGCCTCTCAGCTCTGGTATCTGCTGGAAGATGTTCATTTCCTATCTCTCAAGTTGGGCACCTTTTAAAAGAGATTGCCTAGAAAACCAGAGAGAAAATAAGCATAAGATCGCATTCCAAACATCCCAAATATTTCCATCTCTTCTTTATATCTCCGTTGCAGGTTTTAAGTTTCTTTCCACCAGGAGTTTAAGACCTTAAACTTTATTTTCTATTTAGGTACCAATAAAAACTGCAAACTGAGGTTCAAAAACATGAGCCACGAAAAATTTTCCTCGCTTCATCAGTTTAAGACAGTTTAATGAAATATTTACTACTGATTTGAATTCTTAAAGCCTCTTGGAAGCTGAACTACGCTTATGTCTTACTCCCAAAACCAGATGGTGATGCATCAAAGTACACAATCCCTAAAAAACGTAAAAAAAACCTCCACCCTGCCAGATTGATAGCTTTAAAAGTATAACTGACAGAAAGTAAAGTCCCCTTACAAGCTGTTTCTCTTAGTTGGTACTGGATCGGTCACTGTACACACCCCCCCACACACCATACACCAGCCCCCACAGTTAAGCACTAAATTAGAAGCAGAACACTTTGATCCTACATGAGCAACCTGGGAGAGTGGGCAGCTGCCCAGTGCAGCAGCCTGCAACCAGGGATAACCTGCCTCAAGGATACAGGTTAATAGCTCTTATTCCTGTACTGCCTACTCATGCTCTATGTTTTCCTGAAGCCTCTAAGGACATTCTTGAACTTCAGCCTAGAGAAAATGGTGATAATGGTGAGGAAGCCACTCTCAGTCTGCTGAGGCACTGGGATGACACTGGGACAGCACTCCCATGCATAGTTTGGAGCGCAGAGGAAGGCTTTTCACATGACATCCTCTCCCTACAGAAGCACTTGAACGGATTTCATACAAGCAGTTGAAAGTCCTCAGGCCACCAAGAATTTCAAAACGAGCTCAATTACTCAGAGAGGACAACATGCTGAGGAATTTCCCTTCTGGAAAGCAACTTCCAGACAGCACCTCTGTGTAAAGTCCTCCCCTGCACGAGCCTGCGAGCACCACTTTTGCTGAGTTTGGGTCATCTTTTAAGTAGGGCTCATGCTCAACAGTTGCACTATAAAGTCCTTGAGTGTTTGTATTTCAAGTATTAATGCAATGCACTTGAAAGTTAAACAACAAGCCTGTGAATACAGGTTTCAAATAGTTCCTCAGAGCAACAACTCTGGCTTCTTACCATGCAGCTTCCACAGCAAAATCCAGCCCCAGTACCTTTACATGGAACAAACGATGGGAAACCCAACTTCCAGCACCCAGGAAGCTTCCAGAACGTTTGTGATTTTTGCACGCAATTTCACAATGGGAAATTAAGGGAGAAGAACATGCGGAATTGATCAAAGAAGAGTTTATGTATCAGTTTGGGGTTTTTTCACTGTTAACTCCTCACTAGCAACAGTGAAATATCAAATTATCCACTGAAGCTTTTCCATGAGAAGTTCCTGTGATGGGCCACGAGCGTAAGTTTTCCACCTGGAAAGCTTATTTCAACCTTTACACTTGCCTGTGTCCTTTCAGTCAGGCTTTAGCCCGTGCGGGTCATCAGCTCAAGCTCCAGCAGGAAGCTGAGCTGGGCTCAGGAGCCTGCTGAGGGAACACACTGCCCGCCAAAGGGCACGGGAAAGGTCTGCTCCTTGTCTATGGTGATTTCAGCCCCGAGTGTCCTGCAGCGCCCGAGGGCTGCGAGACACATCGCAACAGGTTTGATTTGTCCTATTTTTAAAAAGACTCACACGACTCTCCCTTGGGGAGAATTCTGCCGCGTCAGGAGCATTTCCTGCCCTTCAGCCTCAGATCTCACCTACTCGCTTCGATCCCACCTTCCCCACACACAGCGGCGGGGCGACCCTTGCGCAGCCCGGGCTACCTGACTAGAAGCTGCCGCAGCGGCTGCGATCCCCACTCCGAGCCGCCCGCTGGGACAGCGCCCAACGCGCTCCTCGCTTGCCTCTGGCGCAGGGCGGCGGGTACGGGCTCCTCGGAGCCACAGAGCTCAAGCGGAGCCACAGAGCTCAAGCGGAGCGGACAGCGTAGCGCAGCGGCGTCGCCGCCGCACCAGCGCCATCTCTGCCGGAGGCGGGCATGGCGGGGAAGGGGATGACGGGGCCGGGGGCGCCCTCTGCCGGAAGCAGGCGCTTCGGCGGGTCCCCTCCGCGGGGAGAAGGGAGCGGCTGCTGCCAGCCCGCCGCCGCCCCCCGCGCGCGTGGAAAGCCCTAGGCCAGAACGGGGCAGGGCTACCGGCAGCCCGCGGGCCAGGCAAGACGGAGGCTCGGGTGGCACCTTCGCACTTCAGGCGCCCCGGCGCTGTAGCTTCACCTCTCGCCCTTGGAAACACAACGCAGCGCTGCGGCGTGGGGCGGCTGCACAAGGGTGAGAAACGGCTCTGCCAACGGAGAATAAATCAGGAGACATGGCTGAAACCGAGGAGGAAGCAGGAAGCCAGAGTTCTGTTTGGAGGGGAGAGACCGTCTCTAAGAGTAGCGTTAACTTACCCCAGCGGGCAGCTTGGGCAACCACCTATTTTTTAGGCTGCTTCCCTCGGGTTTCTTTTCACAGTGCAGCCTTGCCTTGAGCACTGAGCTGCCAGAAAACCTCTGCAGAGAGTTTGCATCACTTCAACAAGTGGCTGTTGTAGGCCCAGATCTTCATGTGTTCGCCAGAACATTGTGTATGCACCAGCAGAGCCCCGGTTACGCGCTGAAGCGGCACCGCATGATGGCAGCCCAGGAACCTTAACATCTACTGGGCAAGAAACTACAGGGCCAGAGCCGCTGACACAAGATCAGTAGGCAGATCAGGATGAAAATCCCTGTTTACCAGACTCCCCTGCTGACAGGATCACGCTGTTTCCTATCAAAACGTCCTACTGTGGAAACGATGAGTACCATTAGATCACAGCCCAGCAAACGCTGCCCAGCAAGGTATGGGCTGGAGAAACAAGCAAGAGTAAAGAATAAATCTTTGTCTTTATCCCTTTTTTTTTTTTAGGATAGAGAAAACACAGAAGACTGGAGCAGCCAACTAAAACCAGATACTCCTTAAGGGACTAGTAAGCACTATTTTATGTCTAGGCCAAAATAACTTCAAGGGGATGTCAGTGTCGTGACCGATTCAGAAGTGCTCCAATTCCCTGGAGAGAAATGCAACACCAAACTTGCATCTTTTCTCCACTGCACAGAAACCAATCTTCGGTCAAACTCTGGATGACTGGTAAAAGCAAAATTAAACATTTATGTGACAGATGGATCAGATGTGTGCACTGTCACTCATTCATTAGCACAGGCACTTAAAGGAGGACTGATTGCAAGCAGAGGGCCCATTATTGCTGCCATCCTAGAAGCAGAAAGCTTTGTATGAGCAAGTCAAGGAGTTTTGGGGAACCCAAGAGTTTTCCCACCTGCATTACACACCCTTTTCTTAAGGCATAAGGAATAACATCATCTTGTTCATAACAGAAGCAGCTGTGGTGATGGATGAGTCAGAATTTTGTACCATTCCTCATCACTGACAAAATTTGCAATCATCACATTCCTCCTTCCCTAGTGAAACCTTTGTACAATCTGTCCAGGCAGGGAGAAACAAGGAGCTACGAACATGGGAAAGCAATTCTAAAACGCAGCTCTTCCTACAACCCCCCAGAGAAGGTAGGAGCTGTTAGGGATCAGTTTGGATGTGGATGCACCATTGCGCAACCTTTGAGCTGCAGTATAAACCCAATCTTTACAGCTGAGGCCCGTCCAGAGTGCACACTGCTTCAGTATTTACAGGACAAAAGCCACAGTTTTGATATGCATCTGTTTTCAGAAGGCTGGCATCAGAGATGCCACCAGGATCAAGAGAGTAATCCATCCCACCAAGATGACAAAGAAATCCTGTTTGCCAACCAAGTCCTATTAAACCATTCCTGGGGTAACCCAGCTTCTGACCTTCTTTAGTCAATTACTGCCAGGCCACAGTATTTGAAAGGCTTGCTTTGCATTTTTACACAGGAAGAATGGAAGCAGCATGACACCACAGAAACCCGGTGGAACTCTCTGGCCTGTGAGTATCTAAGGAAGCCAAAAAAGCTGGGCTAAGAGTGCCAACCTTAAAATCCACAAAGCTATATGCTGTTAACCTAACCAGTGCCCAGCTACAGCCATGCAAACATACAGAGAGCCGCAGTAAAAGATGCATCAATGCAATGAATGGAAGAGATCCAAGACTCTGTCTACACAGCAAGCCACTTCAAGTTAAGGAATTTACTGGAGTAGAGAAAGCAAAGTGGCCCTGCTGCCAGCCTGCCTCACACATGGTACTGAAGCACAGGGAAGGCTGCAGCAACACACCATCACAGACCCTTTGTCCGTGGTAACAGCAATTCCAAGTTCCCATTTAAACCCTGCTCAAGCAGATCTCTCCTTTCCCAAGATAACTGAAGCAAGGTACCAAAAAGAACATAAGTAAAGGATCCAAGGATTGAATGTGGAAGTCAAGGTGCTAAGCAGAAATGCCTACAAAGTGTGGGGCGTTCAGAGGAAGCTGGGCCAGCTGCCATGGGTGGGACATGCAAAACACTTCTTCCACAGAGCATCCTGGTCATACGTGAGCAACCTACTGAGCTCCCAGATTTCCCAAGGGACAGGGCTCATAGATCTGGAATCTGGCCTCGAGGACACAGCCTGTTCCAGGGGGAAATGAACTCAGTGATCACCGGTTTCCTCAAATACACTGACGAATAGGGGTTTGGTTCCACAAACTTAATTCCTGCAACAAAACAGATTTGGAGTATTAGATTGGATTGGAAGTGGAGGATAAGGAGCCTGGGGTATTTCAAACACACAGTTAGGCTGCAGGGGAAACAGAAAGGCATTTGTTAGAAGTACAAAGGTGGAAATGACCACGGCAGTGCTGGAGCTGGCTGGACTAAGTCCAGTTTGCTTAGCTTGGAAGTGGACAGCAGCTGCATCCACAAACAAACTGGTGGCTGCACCACAATGTAGTGGTGAAATCTGTAACAGTTAGTGAGCAACCCTGAGTAATGTCTTGGCTGTGAACAATTAGGTGGTGTTTTAACATAGTGAAATGCAAACATGGCGCTCAGGGCAGACCTTGATACCAGCACAATTAGGAGGTCCTAGTTGATGACAGGTTGGCGATGATCCAGCAGTGTGCACTGGTGGCTAAGAGAGCCAATGGGATCCTGGGGGGCATCAGGAGGAGTGTGGCCAGCAGGTCGAAGGAGGGGATCCTCCCCCTCTACTCTGCCCTGGTCAGGCCCCACCTGGAGTATTGTGTCCAGTGCTGGGCTCCCTGGTATAAAAAAGACAGGGATCTCCTGGAGAGAGTCCAGAGAAGGGCTACAAAGTTGGTTAAGGGTCTGGAACATCTCCCCTGTGAGGAAAGGCTGAGTGGCTGGGACTGTTTAGTTTGGAGAAAAGAAGACTTAAGGGGGAGTCTCCTTCTCTGGAGAGATTCAAGTCTCGTCTGGAGGCCTATCTATGTAATATGAGCTGGGGAGCTGCTTTGGCAGGGGGGTTGGACCTGATGAGCTCTCAAGGTCCCTTCCAACCCCTACAATTCTGTGATTCTGTGTGAAGTACTGAAATACAGAGTAAGAATTTACTCCTCAAAAAGGATCAAGTAAGTCTCATATCAACTTTTTTTAGTTATATGCCAGTAAGAATGATTAAAGAATCTTTATCCTCCATGGCAGTGGATCTTGAGAAACCGAGACATTGACACATAAAAATCATTTTATGAAAGCAAAAAGAAAACAACAATATGGAGACTCTATTTTCTATGTCAAACAGTGTTGATTAAAAAGAAAACAGCCATGTCAGTGGATACATGCTACAGATTCTCCCAATACCTTACCCAAAGCAGAGATGACTACAGCTTTTTGTAATTCACACCCACACATCGCCTTAGTTCACACTGCCACAGTCACCACTAAAAACATGGCTCAGATAGGTTTATCCTGCACAGCTACAAACTGCTTTTCCTTTGCTGTGAGGGTAACTTCAAGGAATGAGCTCAAACGCTCAGCCTTAGAAAAGCCATCTCCTTACAAATCAGTATTACAACCTGGCAGCAGGTGGCACTGCCCGAATTGACGCTGAACCTGCGCCTCCCCCAGACACAGCCAAAACAGCGCCTGGGAGAGACTGGGCTTACGCCACACAAGCTCGTAACAATTAAAAAGCATAAGGCATTTGCTTTAGAGAGTGCTTCCCTATCGCTGCTTTAGCAAGAGCTAAACTCTGTACGTTAGCAAAAGGCTTAGTTTGAGGTGGCAGCAGTACCCCTTCAAAAGTCCGCCTACCACACTCCCACCTTTAATGTTTCTTGCCTACACCTACACATTCGTCAGGATGGATACTAGATACGCTGCTTCACATGAGCCTCGTGGGGACAAGGTACCCCTACTGACCTGTTATTTCAGAGGAAGTATTGGCGACTTCTCCTGGATCTCTTACTTTCCTCTTGCAGAGGAGAGGTCTGCAGGGAGAGCAGCTTGCTGCTGCTTCACTGTGCCCAATTAAAAGGTCGTTCTGGAAGCTGCTCCGGCTACCACACAGAGGGGATGCACGAACTTGGTGCAGAGAAGAGGTTTTATACATATACACACACAAGTATCTGTGTGTTTACACACTCTATTTTTTATACACCTGTATCATACCTGCTAGACTCCTTTGTTAACCCCTTACTCAAAGTCTAAGCTCTTCAAGTGCACAATACTCACACATTCAGTTAGTTGCCAGAACATAAGTAATTTTCACTCTGCATTGCAAATATCAACTAAAACAAACCCCAAAACTTTTCTACACATTTTCATAGGCCAGGAGCACTTAGAAGCCAGAGGACATAATTCACACAGCAAGACTGCCAATATTGCCACATCACTCTGTTGAGTATCCAGTTCTTACCGATTATGTTGTCCACAACACACGGTTTAGACCAGCATCTTGTTTTTATGGAAGCCTTAAAAGCCATCCTGAAAAGCTACTCAGACATCAGATATGGAAGCATTTGAAAACCACATTTCCTTACGCAGCAGATATCCTGCAGGTTAAGACATCCTTGATATTTTAGTAGTTTATGTGTAGCAACATCACATACTACAACACACCTCTTGGCATATCTTCTCTAACCCCCAAATAATAGAAGGGAATGAAAAGATGCCAACACATTCTGCTGCATACCACGTGCAGCTAGCCCAGGGGGTTGAAATGAGCCAGTGAAGAACAGAAGTCATCTCAAAGTAGGCCTCTGAAGGATAATTTGGGCATCAGACAGGTCCACACCCAGCCTCACTGGGGTTCCTTTGCAGAACAGAAAGCTGCCAAGTGGGTTTCGTACAGAGCATTCACCATGGCATTTCCACTAGCAAGTGTGCATGACTGCTGGGGGCTGGGCTGGTGCTGTCCTGAGCAATGCCACTGCAGCAGCAGGTGTACCCTGCCAGGAAGTTCACCACAGCCCAGAGGGGAAGACGCACACTGGCAGCCCTGTTTTAAATTCCAAGCCATTTCTGCAGTGTTTTCTAGCAGTAATGCTACTGAATAGGGGTCACACCCCACATATAACCTTGAAGGGAAAAAATAAAACTTGCCCTTTCCCTTGTGGGGCCTCATGTACAGGAAGAATCCTTCCCTCAAGGAACACCCCAGAGAAGGTTAGAGCTGTTAGGGATCAGTTAGGACGTGGATGAACAAGTCCCAAACCTCTTACCAACTGGCTGATGACACTACAGGATTTACATCCTCTTCATGCCTCAATTTAACTACAGAGGCAGTAGCAAGTCACATGGCAACATTTTTTCATGTGACCTACAGGCACCATCTTTGCACACATCCTGAAAAACACTGAGCACTCAAAGCAAGATACAGAGCAAACGTGAAAGATTTGTCTGGCTAGAATTTAGCAAGTGTCAGACTACACTTCTTAAGACCAGGGGCAAAAGTAGTCAGCAACCTACAAACCCATCACCACCGAATTAAGAACTCAGGAGGCATTATGGAAACACACTGTTTCAACAGATTATAAAAATACATTGGTGGAATACACTAAAAGCTAAAGGAACAAACTTGAAGGAACAGTTCAGACACTTGCTTAGCAATCTACTTCCCTTGGTCAACAGGCAAAAAACTTCAAAATGAGAGTTAAAATATCTTTATGAGGGAGAGAGAAACATGCTGTCTGTCCATGTACTTTTGCTCACTCAGTGTTACTGTCAACACAAGCTGCACATAGTTGCAAGCAGTTAGAAATACTGGTGCTACATGATGATCTGAGCTGTTTCAAAAGCCCAACATCCTATGTGCTGCCTGTGTAGTAACTCCTATTAGTAGAAAAAGCATTTTATCAAGACCAGACTGATAAAAAGACTGCAAAATTCAGTTTCCCAACAGGCTGGCATAAAAGCAAGATTTTAAATACCTGTGCTACATTCTGTAGCAGTTTAGATTTTTTTGGTGGAGGGATTGGGGGGACCATTTAACACCCAACACCTTTGAGAACACACTTTACTGCTTGACCACAATGAGACAGCCCCTCCCATTGCAGCCTCCCCAGCTGCAGAGCAATCCCAGCTAAAAGCCTCTAGTGGAATCGAATGTCATTTAGTCAGGAATCACAACCTGAGCATCTACCTCTTCTGTCATTTAAAAGAAAACTTCTAAATCTTACGTGAGAAGAACAGTATTTGCAGGAATCAGAGACAAGAAAAGCCTCCCTAATTTGTTTAAAGTTCTCTAACACTTGCAGGATTAATACTGTTCAATTAACAAGCAAAAACATTAACCCTTGTGTGATCTTCCATTAACCAATCAGACAGCTGTAGTTTTAAACAGATGACAATCAACTAATCTCAGTCTAGGCTTTCAAATATCAATGTAATACCAAACCATAGGCTACCCTCAAACTTGTTTTTAGATAAACCACCTTCATTTTTGACCTTATTATGCATAAAGTGCAATAAATGGGATCAGACAGTGAAAAAACCAACCGCACACTCCAGCCAGATAAGGAAACAAACATTTATTAGAAACTGGTAGTTTTAAAAGAGCTAAAAAGGTAAACATGTTTAAGAGACAAAGAGTACACAATTGAACACAGTAATCATAAAGGCACATCATGAAAAATTAAATTTGGAAGATTTCATCTTTTCAACACCTGAAAACATCATTACTGTAATTTTCAATACTTACAATGGCACTTGCACACTATAAGCATAATGGAGCAAGTCTAGAAGATAAGAGGCCACTAAAGTCATCTTTGCATCACACACACACACACACACACACACACGAACTCATTGGTCACAGTCAAACAAAATGATTTGGAACCAATCTCACAAACTCCATGAAGATACAAGAATGTTGGCAAACCCAGGAAACATTCACACCAGAAAGGTGTTGTACGGATGGGTGAGTTGGATAGAATGACTTTTTGTTTTTTAAAAAAGTGCAAAGTCCAAGGTTTCCCTAAAGGGAAGGCCAAAAGACACAGCTGAAGCTGCCATTTTCTGAAATCTGATAAAACAACATTTCGTCATACAAGTTTTATGGAGTTATGTATCAGTTTATGGAGAATAAACACCAGCCATGGAAGCACTGAACAGATTTACATCTGACTAAAAATATGGCTCAAATAGTTTATGTGGGATGAGGTTCAAGTCTTTATTCATGTTTGCTTGCTATTTTTTAAATCAAAACAAAAAGGACAGGAGGGGAAGAAACCCAATGATCTTACAGGAACAGAAGTTCTTCCTTCAGTAACCCAGTCTCAGGAAGTGGTCTAAGAGTTGCTTTTACAAGGTCAAGATTACATATAATCTCAACTTCACAAATATTAAGACACCACACATTACAGAAAGCAGAAGCAGCATAAGAAATGAGCTTGGCAATAACTGTTACTCTGATTTCAGCATTCAGGCCTGAAGACAACTGGAATGTGGCAT
>VZTU01018801.1:107848-139444 GCA_013400835.1 Zapornia atra
CAAAAAAAAGGAAGTCAGTTTGGAAGTACATGTACATGGAAATACCTACTTTCTGCATTGAGGAAGTGCTGCTTTGCTTTTTGAGGAGCTGTTTCTCAAATGCTAAACAGTTCTGTGTGTGCCCTTTGCTGCCTTAACATCAATATGACGGGCACCTGAGATCAGCAGTCCCATTTGGTCACTTGGACAAACTGCTTCAGTATGTTACTACCTGAATCTCACACACACACACAGCCAGTGTGCACAGAAGACTGTGAGGAAAAGAGGATTTATCTCACTTGACAAACCTGTAAAATCTTTACATCATAGTGCAATCCTCTACTAGCTAAAAGCACACAGTGGACTGCAGCCCTCTGAGTGAGAGAAAGCATGGGGAGTCCAAAATGGGAAGCATTTCTCTTCCCTAGGCAGCTATGATGACCTCTGCTATTGGCTGTATAGCAATCGCTATCAGCTTAATACTGAATCCACCCTGCTTTTAAGCAGCAGCTTGCACTTGTACAGAAAGGACCTGGTGACCAAGCTTTCCTTGGTTCCTGTGTGTTATGATCCTATGGTGCTAACATTCACAGGTGCAATGAAAAGCAGGTCCAGTGAAGCAAGTTACAAACCCATTGATTGTATTACAAAATACCGTGTCAGTCCATTTGAGGTACCCTGATACCATGGAACAGCAGTTTCTCAGGCTTTTATTCTTTAAATAAATTTTTATACAAAAAGGTTAGCCTGAAGAGCTGCATTTTCATGTGTTACTCCATTCTTGTCTGTAAGATAAAAGATCCTTTTTCATATGAACTTAAACATTAAGTCTTCGAAAATATCGATGGTAAGTGCTTATAGGCATGCAAAATGTTGCCTGTGAATTGCTTGTGCATTGGCAGCATGACAAAACAAAAAGTCACTTTCATATATCAAGGCAGTATAAACTTCTCCTACCTTTGGTTTGATCCAGGCCAAATACACATTTAGAAAAGACAAATACAAAAAGAAAAGCCAATGAGTAAAATATGCAAAATTTCCTGAAAATATAAACATATTGCTGATTTAAAGATAGTTTCTTGATTTTTTTTTTCTTTTTAAACTCAGTGACATTTTAAAGTGCAATATAAGTATCTGTTTAGAAATGGTGAACTAGAATTTAAGAAAGTTTCTTCCCCCTTGAGGGCAAAAGTAGAAGCTGCAGCATCTCTCCACAAAGATCTGTCTCTAATCGTCAGAGCAGATTACTTGAGAAATCATTTTTGTTCTGGTGTTTCCAACATTAGAAGCATCTCACCTTTTTCCTTCATTTCATGCTATTCCCAAATTCTGCTTCATTTTTTCATATACAACATAGCTGATGCTGACAGCTGGAAGCACCTTCATAAAATTAGGAGCTATGCCCCTATAAAGTCCTTGGATTCCCTCTGTAGCGATAATTCTTTGGAAGAGACCAACCATGTTTAGCTGTGGAGCTCCTTCCACTGAGGCTAGAACAAAAAGATGTGTTATTCAACAGAGAAAATAATATTACAGTTCTCAAGCAAGTATTAAACACCTGGGTTGCGAGCTCCCTATCACCTCTAGGGCCACTGGTTAAAACTGGAGTCCTCACAAAGTGCTCTTTAATCCCAGATGTTTGAGATCCAGCCGCTAAATCCCACTGAAAAGCATTATTCACCTACATTCTTTGGGCAATCTCTCATCCTTAACTCTGTGCACAAACCTATCTAGTAAAGATCTCAGCTATGAAACTGTCTTTATGAAGTGCCCTCTAGAGCAAACATTGCTGTCTACCTTCGCAGAATGATGCAAGTCCTTTCAATTTTACCTCTAAAATGTAAAAAGCATTCTACATTTTTGAGAAGTGCTCCCAAGACTGTGAGAGGAGCTCCATTCCTGGTAGTCATGTATGGAATATGGTGCTCGGGACACATTGAGCACTCATGTCTGAAATGTTAGATCTGTCTTGGGACCGGTGCTCTTTAACATCTTTATCAATGACATGGGTGATGGAATTGAGTGCACCCTCAGCAAGTTTGCAGATGACACCAAGCTGAGTGGTGTGGTTGACACCCTAGAAGGAAAGGAAGCCATCCAGAGGGATCTTGACAGGCTGGAAAGATGGGCCCGGGGGAACCTAATGAGGTTCAACACTGCCAAGTGTCAGGGGCTGCACTTGGGCCGGAAGAATCCCAGACACAGATACAGACTGGGAGAAGAGCTCCTGGAGAGCAGCCCTGCTGAGAAGGACTTGGCGATTGTGGTGGATGAGAGACTTAACATGAGCCAGCAGTGTGCTCCTGCAGCTCACAAGGCCAATGGGATCCTGGGCTCCATCAGCAGAGGGGTGGCAGCAGGGACAGGGAGGTGATTGTCCCTCTCTACTCTGCCCTCGTGAGGCCCCAGCTGGAGTCCTGTGTCCAGATCTGGAGCCCCCAATACAAGAAAGATGTGGAACTGTTGGAGAGGGTTCAGAGGAGCCACGAAGATGATCAGAGGGCTGGAGCACCTGCCCTACAAAGAAAGGCGGAGGGAGCTGGGCTTGTTCAGCCTGGAGAAGAGAAGGCTGCGGGGGGACCTCATTGCAGCCTTCCAGTACCTGAAGGGAGCTTATAAGCAGGAGGGGATTAAACTTTTTAAAAGGGTAGATAATGGCAGGACAAGGGGGAATGGACTAAAGCTAAAGGAGGGAAGGTTAGATTAGATCTTAGGGGGAAGTTTTTTACAGAGAGAGTGGTGAGGGGCTGGAACAGGCTGCCCAGAGAAGTAGTGGATGCCCCGTCCCTGGAAGTGTTCAAGGCCAGGTTGGATGGGGCCCTGGGCAACCTTGTGTAGATCCAGACCTGGAGGTTGGTGGCCCTGCCTGTGGCAGGGGGGTTGGAGCTCTATGTTCCATGGGGTCCCTTCCAACCCAGACCATTCTATCATTCTATGATTCTATGATCTGAACCAAGTACAACAAACAGCAGTGTTGGGGATGGCAGGGAGAAGGGACTGACGTTATAAATGATTTTCCACATAAGGCCTTGGTTTTCCAAGTTGAGCTTTTTTATCCCCATGTCTCTGCTACAGCTATCCCAAATGATACAATTTTGATGTGATCACACAAACATTTGTAGTACAACAGTACTCACCTTGAGCCTGCATGCGCGTTCTGATAAGAGCAAGAGGGTAACTGGCCAACTGCCCACATGTGCTGGAAACAGTGCCACATCCCAACAACACAAAAACACCTGGGTTAGCAGAGCTTGATGCATAGTGTTCTAGCCAGGTACTCTTTAAGAGCTGCCAAGACACAAAGTTAAATAAGACAAGAGATCTGCATTCGAGGAAGTTAACATCTTTATTCATAACAAATCTCAGGGGCTCAATCCTGAAAAGCACCAATCTCACTACGCCAGTCCCACCTGCTTACTTTTTCCAAGTGCACACCTTAGCACACAGGTAAGGACTTCAACCAGACTACTGCAGTTACTGTCTAGAAGAGAAACCCTTAAAAGATCCAGCAGCCCATGTTCTAGACCTGTTAATATTTTGGGGGGAGGAGAGAAACACAACCCAGCACCCCACAGGGTGCAACAGCAGCTCGCACAGTTGTTCACAACACACCATGCAGAAGCAAGGATGCAAACTGCAGAAAAAAGGATGCTTTGAAAATGTTTGTTCAAACTCTTCTGCCAATTACTACTGCAGTGTCACAAGAAGATTAATCTAGACTAGGAAATAAATTAGTCCGTGCATCTGAGTTACTTAAACTTTGAAGCACCACCTAGCATCTAAGGTAGATAAAACATTTTAATTGTTGCTGATTGCATCTAAGACATGGCAGATCCTCTCCTGAAAGGAAAGAGAGCAATGTTTCCAACTCCTCACAACTATGTCAGCCACAAAGAATTCTGGTGACATGCACAGACACACAAGGAATTCACATTACTATAATCCAATTATAAATCTGAGAAATTGGCAAAAAAGTGTTTCAAGTATCTTAAATGCAGGACAGGTAACAGAATATGAATATCCTATCAGGTTTCCTGTAGAACAGGTACGTTCCTGTCCCACTGGGTTAGTGAAGTAGGCAAGCACATTGTATTGCCACGGTCCATATAATCCTGCCTCATACATAAATTTCTTGTTTGATATCACTGTCTGTAAGGGCCCATCAGCACAGGCACTCCTTCCAGAGAGACAAAGAAAAATGTTAAAATCTACCAAGATTAGTGGGAAATGCTCATTTCTCTATTTTAAATCGAAGGTAACTAATGCTACAAGCATATTACAGATCTAACTAATGAGACAGGTATTCTAAAGAACATCTAGCCTATTTGTAAATAACTAACACAAGCTACACGCATTCAGAGCTCCACACTCACCTCATAAACAGCAAGGTCAATGCCAGCGTAAGGAATTATACCCAAAATATTAGGAATGTAGCCTTTGTAAAAGGCCTTTACACCTTCTCTTTTCAAGATCTTCTTAGCACAGTCAAACATCCCAGAATATTGTCCTGTTTTACCCACAGCCAATCTGGTCTTTAAAACCTGAAGGGGAAAAAAATGGTGGCCTTAATTGCATACCTGTTTGTTAATGTGTTTTACAGACACAGGAAAACACAGCATCTCTCTGCATTTTAGTACTTCAAGCCTCCTGTGATGAAGCAGGTTTCTGTTATGGCTTCTTCAGGTTTCATCATTAGGGCCAGGTAGCACACACACTACCACGCACTAGCTTACAAGTTGTTCCCCTTTTAAAATGGTGGCTTAGCTTTCTATTCTTGATTAAAGCAGGCAGATTTTTCATCAAGGTGAAGGCTGCTGCCGTGTAGGCAACACTGAACAGGCATTAGCTAAAGAACGAGTGAGAGCATGAACATACCAGCAAATCACACTTCTGAGCTGGGAACAGTAAAGCATATTAAGAAAATAATCTTTTTAAAAAGCACAACCCTTTGAGAGGTAGTTATCACAGAATCATAGGGGTTGGAAGGGACCTCAACAGCTCATCAGGTCCAACCCCCTGCCAAAGCAGCTCCCCAGCTCATATTGCACAGGTCGGCGTCCAGACGGGGCTGGAATCTCTCCAGAGAAGGAGACTCCACACCCCCTGGGCAGCCTGTCCCAGGGCTCCCTCACCCTCACTGGGGAAAAGTTCTTCCCCATGTTGGTGTGGAACTTCCTGTGCTCCAACTTGCAGCCATTGCCCCTTGTCCTGTCCCCACAGACACTGAAAAGGGGCTGGCCAATTCCCCCTGCATCCCCTGCCTAAGATATTTATAGACATCAATTAGGTCCCCCCTAAGTCTTCTTTTCTCCAGGCTGAACAGTCCCAGCTCACTCAGCCTGTCCTCACAGGGGAGATGCTCCAGGCCCTTCATCATCTTTGTACCTCTTCTCTAGACTCTCTCCAGGAGATCCCTGTCTTTTTTATCCCAGGGAGCCCAGAACTGGACACAATACTCCAGGTGGGGCCTGACCAAGGCAGAGTAGAGGGGGAAATTCCTTATGGAATATAAGGACTGTGTCTCTACTGAAACCCAGCATCTGGTTAATAATGCATGTAAGTCCATACAACATCTCAGAACAAAGAAGTTAAGAGTATCCAAAAGAAACCACAGAGAGATTTTCCTAAGCAAGAATTTGGGCAACTTCAAAGCACCATAAGACTGCAGCTTCCTCAGGAGCTTCCTGGCACTTGGCTTTTCTCTTTTACTTAGAAACCTTAAAAACCACTTCCAGGACAGCATCGTATCTTTCTCAGGAAGGTCAGAGCACCTTAGTGCAGTATAGTTCACCTGTCTCCACTGCTCAGTATCATTCAGATGACCTACATAACATTTCAGTTACTCTTCATTTTAACCTCTGAATAACTTCAGTTATTCTTAATCCCTCTACTTCAGCTAGCTATGACTGACTCAAACAGCAAGGATGCTACTGAAAAAGATACTATCTTCACTGTCAGCAATGAAATCGGTTAAGTTCTATTCCTACTGACACTCCCCACTATAAAAAGGTATTTAGGTTGCATCTGCCATTACTTCCAAATCTTGACACTGGTATTGGTTTAATCCCAGACCCAACATATATTCCAGTTATTTGCACAAGATGACAATCATAGAATCATAGAATGGTCTGGGTTGGAAGGGACCCCAAGGATCATAGAGCTCCAACCCCCTGCCACAGGCAGGGACACCAACCTCCACGCCTGGAGCTACACAAGGTTGCCCAGGGCCCCATCCAACCTGGCCTTGAACACTCCCAGGGACGGGGCACCCACTACTTCTCTGGGCAGCCTGTTCCAGCCCCTCACCACTCTCTCCGTAAAAAACTTCCCCCTAATCTCCAATCTAAACCTTTCTTCCTTTAGTTTTAATCCATTCCCCCTTGTCCTGCCATAATAATCCTTCTGGGGAACCAGCAGAAAAGGAAGTACATACTACATCCAGTTAAGAAAAAGCAGGATGTGAAACAGCTACCCTAGAACAGTTAGCATATTAACGCTAGTTAAATTGCGACATACGTAGCACCACATACAAATACATCCTACAGAGGAAAGAGTAGGTAATCCACCCAGCCTCAATTGTACTGTCCTAATCAGACACAGCTCCCAATCATAACACAACAGAACTCCATCAGTTCTGACACAGGCAATTAGAAAAAACCACAGGAATACATAGTTAATTTTAAAAGCATTCTTGGATGATTTTTTTCCCCTGAAGATTTTATTTAAACATTGCTTTAGACAGTATTATACAGCCAAATGTATAGAAAAACGTCAAGTAACAATTAGGACACAGTATGTTCTAAAATGCTTACTACTAAAATTCTTAAAAGAAGCCCAAAGTAAAAATAAATTAGAATACAGATGAATTCTTAGAATACTTTCAAGAGCAAAGGGGGTTTTACTTTGGGAAATGAACATGTCCAATGGAAGCAGATTCTCTGTTACTTACCTCCATGGGATAAATAGAAGTTTGTGCCGTTGCTCCAGCCAAAGAACCAGATACAAATCTTTCAATGGTGCCTAACTTTCCATCATCCTTAGTGAGTATCTTCTTATACTGTATAGTTAACACACACAAAATAAACACCACATTTCTTTTTACTATGAGAGGCAGGAGTACAGTACAAAACGTCTTTTCAAGCTGTACTTACTTTTAAATTTATTTACATTTACTAACCCAACAAATTCAAGAGTGTAGTTACTGCAACTCTGTGGATGAAGATTCTCAAGAATGCAAAAATCACTCCAGCCTGCAAGACTGTTTTACATCAAACACCTCAGCCACCCACAGTACTGTCGGGTACTCTACAAACAGCCAACATAAGGGTACCCACACTACAACCCCCAGATAGCAAAGAGGATCCCCACTCCCTTGCACATCCAGTTCTTCAATCAAAGATTGCAAAATCAACTCCCATGTTCAGAGACACTCAAGGAGCTGCACATAACTGCTTCACTCACAACAGACACCACCATGTATAAACGAACCATCAGCTCCCAAAAGGCAGAGCAAGAGTAAAGAATGATGTGCTCACAGTTACTCTATGGCATCAAAATCTGTTCAGCCTTGTGATATCCCAAAGTTTACTTGACTGTTGCTTTTATTCCACAGTGGTATAGGTATGTGTGATATGCTCATTTATTCTTACTTCAGACACTAGCAAACCTCACAGAGGAAAAATAAAGATCATTTAACTGCACCAGGATGGGAGTTCATTTTCCAAAGGAGGATTAGGCCTTAACATGATGCTTAAAGCTGATTCAGAGGTAAATATAACTCTGAAATCCAGGATGAGGGCATCTTACATAGCACCACGATATTGGACTTGTAAAGAAATTCAGCTAGCATAACATGTTACTTGTTTGATAGTAAGGCAGCACTCCTTATAAAGGTATGCAGAATGGAGGACAGTGTAAAATGTATGACAGATGCAGTTTATTTACACAGCTTGTAATACAAGAGCAAAATCTGCCTAATACTGAGTATTCTATTAACAGAATACATAGAGTATTTTAAATCTGAAGGTCACTCTAAACTCCTGTGACAAAATCCCCTACCATGGTGGGAACTCCTCCGTAATACAACAGTGCAAATAATGAACAGTGAGAGTGAGACAGTGTTTTATTCACCATTATTTTCATTCCCAATTTATCATCCTACCTGCTCATAAGCCCAGAACTTGATAGCCGTTTCAGGAGCTATCTTCACAACATTTACACCATTTCCCCTCCAGAGGGATCGGACGCCACCTTCTTTCAACATCTGCTTAAAACCACTGGCAATATTCATTTTGTTTGATTTTGAACCATGAACCTAAAAAAACCCACCAAAAACCAAAACAAAGTCACAGTAAAGATACAGCTCTGATTAGATGGTAAAATTCATCACTTAAGTATTACATGGCTGACACAGACCACCTTGAAAAAAAGCACCCACTATTGAAAAAAATATTTTAGTGGTACAAGAAGTACAACATTTTGTTCACATTTTGGCCAGTATGAGTATGAAAAAACAATTTTTATGAACACAAAATATGGAAGTTGTCAAAGTGTAACCAGACCCCCAGGATCCAAACACTCTATTTGGCCATCAGTTTTCCCTAACAGCTCTGAATAAAAATAAAAACTGGAGTGATACACTGGAAACCTTATAAAAAGTTCCTGAACATTGTACCTACCTGCATCATCACTTTAAGGCGATCTAATGGTGCTGTACCTGTTCTTGAGACAGCACCAGCCACTCCTCCTGCCAACAGCTGTTTCCACCACTGTCCAGTCTTTTTCTCTTCTTCCGTGAACTCGTCTGGAACAGTCAAACTATCTCCTATATCCAACACCTATTAGAATCCAAAGCAAAAGCATGCAAATACCATTGCATTCCATCAGCAGTTTTATCAACAGTTCTAATTCCAAATTAAACTACCACCTGAGAGTATGCAAATAAAACACTAGTTTAAAAAAACAACAGTCTAAGCAATTTGCTATGGACTGCTATTGCTATTGAAGGAATAGCACCTTCTAGTGACTTCTACATAGATATTATGCAGTAACAGCACAGACCCACCATTTCACAGACCACACCATCATCATCAAAAACGTCAACAGATTTGCGCCTTGAGTGCGGCCCCAAGACAGGCACTGTCATGACCAGCAGACCTTCACAGCCAGCAGGAAAGCTCAAATGCTGCTAACCTTTCCCCAGACAGCCTCCTGGATTAGTTTGCTAATCTCCTAAGGATGCTAACAAGAGATTTCTCTCCCATGATAATTTATTCACACATTTGTGAGTTTTACCCTCCTGACTTCCCCAACATTTCAAGTGGCATTTTTAGCAATATATCGGAATATTCTATTTCCAGTCACTGATGTGTATTATCTTGCAAAATTACAACTTTGACTAATGCTTTATGAAATTCCTTGTCAGCCACACTAAAAAACACTTGATTTTTTTCAGCTATAAAAGTCTGTAATCTCATAAAGACATGCTTGTTCGTGTTACCATTCAATTTGATCAAAGAACATCGTTACTACAAGCTTTAGCAATAAAGCTGTCCAAGACATAAGACTATGGAACCTCACATATCACTGAAGCACATTTTCTGCACTTCATGGGATTTATAACCATGATGGATGACTAAATACACTGCAAATAATGCAGAGCCAGCATTACACATAAATTAAACCTAGAAAGAAGCAAGTATGTTTTAATAACTGTAAGTACTGACCAGAAAGAGTGTCAACTGATAAACTTTAGCTACTGTTGATTTTAACTGCAGACACTATGTCCCTTATTTATGCAGCGTTCCTTATCTGTTAAATAGACAGAATGCTGACTTGATAATCTGGAACACAAGAATTGCAGGATGCAGATTACAGCGATAGCCACTGGACAAAGGGGATAAGCACCAACTACTCTGGATATGAACATAGAATAGATTAATGGAAAAAGCCTTTAATCTTTCTGACATTCACGGTTTCCAAGTAAGGTATAATCAGTTGCTCAACCACATAGAATCATCAGAACTCTCAAAATATAAATTCCATGTCCTTAGAGATACCACGCATATCTACTGGGGTTTAAACTTTGTGGCTACTGAGCTCTAAACACAACCAAGAAAAAAAGCTAAATGTAAGGGTGTGTACAACAGAAAAGCAACAGCTACCTCTATGCCAACACAGCTATCTGCTGGGAAGAGTCTGACAGCAATTACAATTTTACAATAAAAACAAATTGGAAGAGCTGTCAATGCCAGCCAGGCACGTGAGGTCTCACGTCTGCTCTTATCTGAAACACCAGCTGGGGTGCTGTATAGCTGGATTTCGCTTGCAACGATAACTGGGTCATCAGCTGACTACAACACTACAAGACCACAAGAGTCCTCTAAAATGTTTCTTGGGGGTAACTAATGAGATGGCAGAATTAAAAAAAATATTGGTCTTATGGTTAATAATAGTAACATGAAACATTTTCTTAAAACAAAGGGGGCTTTCCACAAAGTAAGCTAGGACCAGGACTATCTGATCTCATAGCAGTGGTCCAAGTGTTTTCTTCAGCAAACAGGGAGCCAACTCCTTTTTGTCAAGCATTTTTTAATTGAGTTTGTAGAATATGAAACACTAAAAGCTTTTAGATCTCATTAACTGTTTTTATTGTGGAAACGCTGACCAATACCTGAGGGTATAAATGGTCTCAGTATATTCAAAGAAATGTGTCTTTACCTAACTTCATGGATTACTCCAATAATCTACAGAGAGAATATTTAGCAGACAGGTTTACTACTTCTAAAGGTTTACTTAATATTTGTTCTTAAAAGGTAGTCACTGAGGTGGCAAGAGCTTCATTCAATAGTAACTTAAAGACACATCTGCACAGTGGGTAGCCTATTGCTGTACCTGCTGTCTTTCTGAAGTGAAATTCTATAGTACAAAAACATGTGCACAGAAAACCATCACTGACACGATGATCCCAGAACAGTCTGGGTTGGAAGGGACCTTAAAGACCACCTAGTCCCAAACCCTTGCCATGGGCTGGGACATCCTCCAGTAGCCCAAGTTGCCCAAAGCCCCATCCAACCTGGCCTTGAACACTGCCAGGGAGGGGGCAGCTGCAACCTGTTTCAGCGCCTCACCACCCTCACAGGGAAGGATTTCTTCCTAACCTCTAAGCTAAGTCTTCCCTCCTCCAGTCTAAAACGATTCCCCCTTGTCCTGTTACTCCATGCCCATGTAAACATCCCCTCCCCAGCTTTCCTGTAGCCCCTTTAGGTACTGGAAGGCTGCCTTCTCTTTTCTGGGCTGAAAAAGCCCAACTCTCAGCCTTTTTTCGTAGGAGAGGTGCCCCAGCCCTCTGAGCATCTTTGTGGCCACCTTGGGACTTACTCCAACAGCTCTGTGGCCCGCAGAGCTGTATGCAGTACTCCAGGTTACACCAGAGTGGAGCAGAGGGCCAGGATCACCTCCCTTGACTCGTTGGCCACACCGTTCTTGATGCAGCCCAGGATACGGTTGACTTTCAGGGCTGCAAATGCACATTGCTGAGTCCTGTTGAACTTAACGACCTGCCAAGACCCCTAAGCTCCAGTCCTCAGGGCTGCTCTCAATCCATTCAGCCTGTATTTGTGCTTGGCCCCAACCCACGTGCAGAGCTTTGCACTTGGCCTTGTACTTCATGAGGTTTACATGGGCCCAACTCTCAAACCTGTCAAGGTCCATCTAGATGGTAAATACTGAACTAATTTCAACATAAAAAACAGTTAAAATGTTTCTTTAATTTCTTTCAACACATAAAAAGCACTGAACATAATTATGTACTGCAACATGAAAAGAAAAAAGATTTAATATTGTGGTGGTTATCTTTCTGTGGGCTATGTTCAAAGGAAAAAGGATTCCTTCCCAAGAATTACTGATAACTACTGGCAAAATGTAGAGAAGTTCTTTGCTGAGAATAAACTCACATCATACTATCCTGCTTGTAGATGGGAGAGCATGAAGCATAAAGAAAACCCAAACAACCTTAAACACAAGTATGCTTGAAATATTGCAACTGTGGGGTTGTTACACTGAATACTGAAAATTAACCCAAAAATGAACTTAAGAGCTGCATTAAGTTAAAAGACAAGTGAACTTACAGTGGAATGTTTCCAATAGCGAATTATTTCCTCAATGTCTGTAGCTGGGTTAAACATAAAGTGATCTCTCCACTCATTCCAGTCTACTGTCATTGTCCCATCGGCATCAATACTGAAAAGAAATTGAACTATGTAAGGAAATACTAGCAAGGATGAGGATTTATTCTGTTTTGTTTGTTGCCTTTTTAAATATTGGCCATCACATCGGTGGTAACTGAATGTAAACTCCATATGGAGTTTTCAAGGCTGAATCTGCCATGGGTTTTCAGTACTATGCTGTTCTTATCCAAGCGTATCTGGCATGTTCCGTTTGAAAACGTACTCTAACACTTCATTGTGTCAACAATATTTACAGGGAAATGAGAGATTCTCCTTCCAGAACCAGATGCTCAAATGGTGACTAGATGTACCATCACCCAAAACCAGACAAAATACATGAGATCTCCTATAAAAGCACCACTGAAGGTACCAACACCTTTTAATCCCATTTATCTTGTTCTGAGTTATAAAAATACAATAAAACACAATACAAAGAATCTTAAAATACTTTAAAAAATAGTAACTCCTGACCTCTGAAGGATCTTTTCTGCTTGTTTTTCTGAAATGCTTATACCCAACATCTTGAGAGACTGCACAACTTCTGATGCTTCAATTTTTCCTTGAAACATTAAAAGAAATATGATAAATATCTAAAACATGAAACCCAACAGGTTCAATTGTAATACCTACATAACAGCAAAGATAATTTAAAATAAATTTAAACACAATGATATATTTTGGCTGTCTACTACAAGGACTGAGAAAAGGAAAGTACATTCAAATCATGCAACCAAATGAGATGCAAGCATTCAGCAAGTTAAAAACTGTATTGTCTTTAATACTTAGAAACGTCTTTATAATTTCTGCATCTGGGGAACAAAGAGCCCCAGATCAACTGGCCTGGAAGATAATAAAAAGAAAAAAAGACTATAATCATTTATTATTTCAACCTACAGTAAACTATAATTCTGATCCTATTAAGGAAAAGAAGTAGCAGTTACATATTCACAACTTTATCTCCAGTTCAGACCAATAATATAAATTAAGATAACCTACACAGCATAGTTTCTTCAAACAACGTTTGAACAAATAAAATAAATCAAGCATACATACCATCATTGTTTTTGTCCAGGCTCTTAAATGCCAGTTTCATCTTTTTCTCATGATCTTTAAGATACTGCATAAATTCTTCAAAATCAAGCTGTCCATCTTGGTTAGTATCTCCAGCTTTAAAAATTTTCTGTTGAGAGAAAATTCAACATTTGACTTTTCCAAATTACAGCAGGTCACAAAGCAGCAGCACAGTACAGCCCTGACTTTAAGAAAAGCATCATATTGGTCACTTCAAAATCAAAACCAAATCAAGAGTCAAATCAAAAAAACCCTAAGCATACACTTCAGAGCTGTATTTTATTTTCACAATTTAACACATTCACAGTGTTTTCATGTAGAGAGAAGACATTCGTCTGCAAAGACAGATTTAAGAAAGCATTATTAAATCATTTACATAACCTTGCTATTGAAAGATTTTAAGGTTTCTTACCAGCACTGGCAAGTTACATACATATATAGGTAACAAATAATTTGTGGAGAAGGAGGTAGGGGACAAGACAAAATCATCAAAGCAACTTTAAACCTGTGACTTCCTTGGTTGTACATGACATTTGTCAATGCCATCAAAATTTTAAAAAGAGAAAAAACCAGTCTTAATCCTCTTTAATCCAGTCATCTACTAAGGTATATGACTATAATGTATATTAGTAGATGACACATATATATGTAAAGCGTAAGTATAAAACCACAAATAGCAATTAACCAACTGCTGACACAGAAAGCCAACACAAGTGCCTGCCCAGCACTTCCAGCCCCCAGGTTGGAGAAGGCAGGGCTTCCTGCTTCAAACTGAAGTCCTGACAAAAAATTAAAACAAGCAACAGACTTGTAACAAATAGCAGCACAGTTGCCTTCCATTTTTGCGTGTGTTTCCTGCAGAAAGAAACACCTTCAGATAAGAAGCACCTACATGGAAAATTAGCTGCCAGCTGAACGCGTGGTATGCAGTCACCAGCACTGCAGGAAACAAGTTGGAAACACTGGCAGGGCATACACTTCTCCACCAACAAAGGGCCCACAACCCCTAACCATCTCTCTGTGTAAAAAAGAGAAATTACAGCAGTGCCCTCAGACATCAGCCTGTAGCTGGTGAGGGGAGGCTCGTCTTCAAAGGCAAGGCCCCAAGGAAAGCCAAGCCCAGGCTAGCAAGCTCTGCAGGATTCATCACCTTGGCCTTCGCGCCACAGCAAGGGCTGCTGAGCGCAGCGGGGCAGAGGGAAGGCAAAGCCCACAGCACACCGCCACAGGCGCTTTCCATCGGCTCTCACACCTCCACAGCCCCACCATCCCCTCTGGCAGGACGTGTGGGCAGCGGGCAGGGGAATCCATCCCCAAACCCTGCTGCTCTAGAATACAAGATTTAAGGGGAGATTGCGTGTTACCACTTTGCTTGGGCATCGGTCCCTGTGGCTTCCCTCAATGTGTGCAGTCCTACAGGCAGATTGCTCTGTGTAAGGCGGACAGGAGACCCACCTCACAGCACAAACTCCTTGTTAGTTTGCAGTACTTTCCAGAGCACTTCAGGGTACATGCATAGCACATGCCAAAAGTTCTTCCAAATATCTTCTATTCTGCAGGCTGCCTCGAGAAACTGTCGTTTCTGAATCAGGTAACTCAACAAGATTTGCACAGCTTTTCTAATCTGCAAAATCTGGTTTTAATCATTTTGTTTATTCCACTATAATTAGAAGTCCTCAAAAGACCAAAGTCCATCAACTTTTAGCCTACAGAAACTAACAGAAAGGAAGCTGAAAACTCTGGGGCAACTGTTACAAGCATCTGAGAAAATCTGAAGACATTTGAGTACATTTATGTTGTATCCTTTATCTTCCCTATCCCTCTACTAAAATACATGTACTTTAATCTCAAAAACCCCAAAATTCCTAAGATTACCATAGATCTCTCAATGGAAGGGAAGAAGACTATGTGGTACTCCATAGCGAAATACAAAGCAAATTTTTTACCTCCTGTAATACAGCAAGTTACACACGGTAAAATCAACTCAAGTTACCCCATCCTCAGTATCAGTTTAGAAAAACAGTGTAAGCCCACCTGGATTGTAATTTCCATTAAAACCCTGTTAACAAAAACATACTCATCAATTCAGTTTCGTGCCCTTGCCAATATGGTTAGGATTGTTCAGATTTTCCTATTATGAAAAAAATAGTTTACTCTTCTTGAAGTTCAGAGATGCATTCCTAACCATGATCATTTAACAAGCAACTAAGAAAGGCTAATAGATTGTTTAAAAAAATCCCAAACAAATTAAAGAAACACAAACAAAACCCCACCACTAAAAATTACTCTAGCCAGAAAAAGCATCCCCCCTCAAAGAGACTACAATCTCAACCCATCTTGTACTCAGACACAGCACCTCGTACCGCAGGACCCGAACATCCTGCTAGACTCCCAGAAGCTACTGCCCAGAGGTAATTTATGTGGCAGTCATACACACACTTAGAGCGAGTTCTAATCACCAGAATTTGTTACTATTCCCCACTGCTATCTACACAAAGAAAAACATTGAACAAGGAAAGTGTTGTTCCAGCTCACACATGTCAAAACTTTAGCTAAACTCCAGTTACAAAGCCTCCACTGCTGAGGATGATGTGAGCCAAAGAAAACGGACATTCCTAGGAGGTTTAGAGAGCTGGCAATTAGTCTGTTTGAAGCAGGGGGGGCACCTTTCTTTTCATCTGCCAGATGAGTGGATTTTATATTGCAACAACTAGAAAAGGATAAGCACAAACATACTCCCCATTCCCTGCTTTTGGTTTTAGGGTTATTTTCCAGACTGCCAGCCAGTCTCAGCCACTCTCGGTGCAGCAGAACAGAACACCTATGCCTTTCCTCAGCAGGCACATACATTTTTCTCATATTACAAATCTAGAAGTTTATACAAAGCCTCTTGTTGTCTATGAAATGCAGTAATTACGTGGGTCTTAAGGTTTCAGATTAAAACCAGTAATTTGCAAGTGTGTGGAACAAACAGGAACAGTGAAGAGTGCCTGCCTTCCACTTGGAGAGCAGGAACTTTCTCCTGGAGGTTATATACCCCACGGGCACAGCCAGAAGGAAAACGTGTACTTGACCCTGTGGCACACAAACTCCCAGGCACAAGCTGCCCATTCACAGCATCAAACAATACCTCAGGTTGGAAGGAACCTCTGGAGGCCAGGCTCAAGGCATGCCTGTTTAGATCAGGTTGTGCAGGACTGCATCCAGTTGAGTTGTGGACATCTCCAAGGATGGAGATACCACAGCCTCCTCAGGCAACCCATTCCAATATCCCATCACCCTCACTTCAGTTCAACAAGGAACCCAGCTCTGCAGTTCTGCACTTGATACACTCCCAGATTTTGCAGTTACAACCACTTGTCACTCTGCCACTTCCTGGTTGACCAGCTTCTCTGGTGGAGGGGAACTGGATGCATTTTAAAATAGCCATGCTTACAACAATAAAGCAGGAACCAAACTAGATGCCAGTCCTTGCTTGGAAACAATGTTCAGTGTGCCTGCCATGTAAAACCTGCCATTTCTGGTTCTGGGTGTGCTGTGGGATCACCTCACCTTTACGAGGGCTCAGCCCCAACAGGCAAATGCTTATGCTTTAAGGCGTGCCATTTCCTTTGTCACTGTCTAAAAACTTTAACCCCAAGCAATAAAGACAATTCATTAGATAAAATGAAATGGTGACCATATGAAGAATTGCTAATTACTGATAGCAACAGGAAGATAGCTCAGATGACCTTTTAAATGCTATGGGCCTTCCTACATACTGACTACAATGCTCCTGTGCTGACCTTCTTGGTCATGAGACTGCTGCCTTTTCTTTTTATAAATTTCTGCTACTTCTGTTCTTGTTTTGCTGTGCATTTTTGTTAATATAACTGCTTTCAAAGTCCTGCACAGCAAGGCACCATTGATGTGAAAAGCCACAAGCAGACTGAAACACTGGAGGATTTTGTTTTTAAATATCTGAATTATATAAAGCACATTGCAGTGCTGAATTCCTACTCCTCCAAAAGACCTCTGTATTTGGTGTGGAAACATAAGCCAGCAGGTCTGCTGAAAAAAAGAACTTAAAAAAAAAATCAGAAAAGTTGCAGACAGGCTTTATATACACCTCAAAATCCTGACTCTCTAAGTGGCCTGATGAATTATTGGGTTACTCTGTGCCAAAGTTGTGAACTTTAACACATTCATAGTTACAGTGTAAAGTCGGAGAATGCAAGACACTGAAAAACTTAACGCTTCTTTGTGTGCTTCTATTTTAAAGGAACAATTCAATTTTTATATTACTTAGTATCATTATTTGAGTAAAGCCTTCACATCACTGTTATAAAACTGAATTGCAGGAGAAAGGTGGGGTTGCTCAGTACATGGCTAACAAGCCATGAACAGATGATTAGTATTTCAGCTAATGAATATAATGTAAAGACTATTTAAAAGGAAGTGACCCATCAAGAAGTTACTGGGTGTTTCTGGCTTCTTATCATGCTGTCTACAAGATAGAAATAAAACCCCCAAAATTTAAAGATACATAATTGGTGCAATTAACAATTTGCTGTTCTGCAATCTATGACTAGAGCTCCAAAGGGCACAGTCACAAATATTGCATAGAAGCTCCATGTTAAGAACAGCATGATGTCTTACGACATTCACAATCTTCTCCTCCCCTTTTTCTGGTCTTGCTCCCTTCAGTTCCAAAATAACTAGTGCCAGTCACCCACATAGCTCTGCATTCTACAATTTCCAGTCACTTGATTGCAATCTTATCAGGAACCAAGTTCAGTCACAGCTCAGGTATACACAACTCTTTGCTGGATACATACCCTGCAATGTAACAAAATTAATGTTGTCCTTTCCCTATAGGTGTCTGCCAAGACCACACAAACTTATGACCCAGAATGATAACCTAAAAATCAATAGTGAAGTTTATTAAAGTGAAGCTGGGAGAGAGATCCAGCATAAAGGGAAGGGGCCTGTGGATGTGTCCACACAGCATTATACCCCAACCAGGAGTCCATATAACACTGAGGAACCAGACTGCCATTTAACCTCCAGAAGCCAAACGCAACACTGCCTTTTGAACAAAACAGTCATCTGCACTGCCTCCAAACAGCTCCCAACTTGTTCAGGTGCTGCATTCCTATTTATTTGCCTCCCTCCCAAAAGACACTACCAACTTGTAAACAGTACCCAAGCAGGCTCTTAAAAAACTCCCAGAGACATGGATTCCCCCACTCCAGCACAGCAGGCTTGCACCCCTGCAGCAGCAGGTGCTGCTATCAGCTGCAGAGCTTCCCCTTCCTGTTCTTCATCCTGAGCACCACTCTTCCCTGCAACAGGAAAGCACTACCAGCAGTCTTCTCAGTGGTCCATTTCAGGTAAGAGAATCTCTACAAAATGAGCCTAAAGAGGGAGGGATGGAAGTCAGGAGTAGCCTCTCCAGTATGCCTTGCAGGAGCTGCTCCCTCAGGACCTGGATAAACTCTCAACTCGCAGCTATGAATTAGATTCCAAGAATCTGAAACAGCATAGATGGGAGATGCAAACTATTCCTTTTACCCTCATTCATCATTCCTTGCAAGCTACACTGGTATTTTTGACTTTGAACATACTTTGTAGACTTTTTCCATTAAATGACTACTCTGCTACACAGGCATCCCCACCTTACAGCCATCTGAAAGGATTTACCAGTTTACCTTGTTTGTTTACCTGGGACACACTGCTGTCTCAAGACAGGGATTTAGCAAAGCATTTCAACACACAGTTAAGAGATCTTCCAGAGGCGGCTGGGGGTTCCCATATTTGGTGCCTGGCATTCTTGCACTTCACAGCAACAGGAGGAAGAAATAATCATTCACCACCCCCTGTCACTGGTCAAGGAAAAAACCTATCAAGTTAGCATTCAAAAAATTCCTTTTATCTCCTTGGGTGTCTAACATGTTATGGAAACAAATTTATATTCATCTTGCTCTTCCACATGGAGGCTTGGAGACTACAGCACACATCAGGTAAAAGCTTCTGAAGTCGTACACACTGAAATGAAATGCCTCACATGTTTGCTTGGAACTCAAGTCAGCTGTAGTACTGAAGATGTTTGTGGAATTTCACAACTAAATCCCCATAATCAGACATAATTGGAACACCTATTATGACCTGAAAAGCAAAGTTTAAACGAACTAAGTGGTTCCAGTTTTCTTCAATCATGTGATGTGACATTTGTTCCAGTAAAAAGTTCACACTGCCTGTCTCCTCTCAGTCTAGATTTGTGCATGCTATTAAGGCAAGAGAAAGCTTCATGCCACGTAACAAATGACACAGATGTAAAAGTGCTGAAGCTTACAGGACTGTGAATCTGCATATCAAGATTTATAATAATAATTTCTAAGAGTGGGTATCGTGTGATGAAAAACTTCTAAAAAGTTGCCAAAGTAATAGGGCTTTTTATAAGTTTCTAGCCAAGCTACCACACAATGAAAAGGCTTCAGTAACCTTGGCTCACTAGCCTTCCAATATTGCCATATAAGAGAAGTGACCAACATTAAGAAAAGCACACAACTCCCACTAAAACAGCAAAGAAATATTCAAGGACATATTTAGCTCAGTCACTAAACAGGTATGTGCTTTCTGGACTAAGAACAGTTATGTGCAAGCCCTGACACCCTATCTAGCAGTAGTTTTTGGAGGCCATAGAACAGTGCAGAAGGCAGTAATACACAGGTGGCCCTGTTCTCACCCAGAGATGTGGCACTGTAACGCAGCACGGGGCCCGCCTTGCTGAATGGAACTCTGCATTTTCTTTAGTTTAAATGCTTCAACACACTTCAAGTGTTCTGAGTATTTTTAGATTTCATTGGACTAAAATTGTCATAAACACAGCCGACTCCTCTAAACAGACCATACTCTGATTGCAACGATCTAGTCTTGCCAGGCCCTGTTTCCAGCACACAGAGGGTGCCTCATCACACTGTTTCTTCATCTAAAGGAGCCTTAACACAGCCAAAGACTTACAGCAAAACCTGACAGAGAGTCAGCCCAAACAAGATCGTTACACAGTTTCCAGAATGCAGCTATTCGTTCCAGTCACATCTTTCTACTCTTAGCTCCAGGACTGGATGTATAAATAGCACCCAGACTTGAACGCTTCGCCGTTCCCACCCCAAACCGAAGCTTGAAATATGGGGTTTGACTCCTACAGGTTTACTGTAAGGACTGACTGCAACAGAAGGAAAGGGTGAACAAAAATAGTACTTCATGGAACCACTCGCACCATTTATGGCACTCCTGCCTCAGAGACTCAGGGCATTCTGAAGACACAGGATGAGATCATTTGAGATCTGATCCCAGCATCTATTTTGTGTCTCTACTGGACAACTCCGCTAATCAAAGTGACCATATACAATCACTGTTACTGCTGCTTGTACAGCACCATATGATACTGTCACCACACCCAATTCCTTCTTCATAGGCAGTGACACATTATGTCAGGAATCTTTTGTGAAGCTTTGCAAAGCGACCCATTGCTGGCAGGTAACACACTACAACATGAAACAGGAGCCATGCTGGCAGCCTCCAGCCAGCACGCATTGCAGCTTTGCCAGTGGTTTACTTTTGTCTGTCAGTATCTGACAGGAGGCAGGTCAAGTGAACAGTCAGGAGCTTCTGTCATCTTGTGCTATGATGTCTTGGACATGATTCTTCCTTAGAGGGACATGCGACCTACCTCCAAGCTTACCACATGGTTTCCCATCAGTTCTCATATCTACAGCGTTACATCACCTAAGAGAGTGTCTCATCATACATTACATATTAATAAAACAGCCCAGACAACTGATGAAAGGTGAAATAAAAAGAGCATACCAGTAGTCTATTACACAAATGGACAGCAGCCTTGTATCTTTTAAAGGCATGCATATGCTTTCTAGAGAAGAATTCCATTTTGAGAGGAAAGAGATAAGTAATACTAGTAGCACAAACACTAATCTATATCCTGAATGGCCTAGGATGAACCAACTGACTTTGCAGTGAAAGCACAGTACCACTCACATGGTCCCTTCAGGAGCTGACCAGGGAGCAGCTGTGCTCCCCAGAAGCATGGTGACCAATGCTCCCACGTACATGAATTTCATCCCATGCTAAGGCTAGCCAGCCAGCCCTGCAAGATTGCTTTTGGAAACCAAACCCAGTCCTGCATCTTGAACATAACAGTGCAAGGCCTGAGACTGTGACCCAACCACAAGGCACAAACGTCTACTCTCCTTTAGGGTATCCCAAGGCCCACCCACCCAGCAGTGCCACAATGTTGGCAGGCTAACCCTTTGCTACATCATGCAATATTTGCACGTCTCATTTCCTTACTCATTAGCTATCAGTAATCATAAGACTAATTTTGCCTCTCCAGATAAACATGTTGATTCAATACCTAGCTTCAATTATTAAATACCTTTTTACTGAGTTGTAAAAAGACATTTTACTGAATTCAGCATCACTTTAGAGCTTGCAGGGAAGTGAGAGAAAGGAGCTTTGAGCTGCAAGAAGATACAGGAAGCAGCTTCACTGCATAAAGACAGGAACAAAGCTGGAGGCAAGGCTGAAGGTCTCTTATAAGAGGTCTAACATGACCTGTCTAGCTTTCAGTTCAAACTATGCCCGCTACTATGTTTAAAATAGTACGTATACAGGAAGTTTCAGTGTACCCCAACAACTCTTCCACCTCATTCAAATGTGCAACATGACTCACAGCTTATTTTGTTTACTCTTAAGCAACTAAGGCTGCCAGCTCCTGCTCCCCATGACATTCAGGTAAGTCTATCTTATCTCTGTTGATTGTGTGGGATTCACTTCCAGTTTGCCCTGTTACAACTGATCAGAATTTGACAGATGCTCAGATGTGCACTATTAATGAAAGGCATCAAACCAATCTTGAGAAAGAACTTGGAACTTCACTTCTCAGCTCTTCAGAACTTAAGAAACATGGCACTTGTGTCTTAAGGTTTTCAGAGAAATATGTGACTCTTGTTAAACACCAGAAAATTAACTGGTCGCCTGTTTCCCCGTGGTTCAATCTAAGTAAAAACCCCAAATTGTTACAGTCAAACTGGTACAACAGGTTTTCAACAATGTGTATATAACGTGTGACGGAAGTTTGCGACTAGCGTGCTCTTAATACTGACAACTCTCATGGAGAAGCAAACAGGCCCAAGTGTCCCTTCCTTAAACACCCAAAACCAAGAACACAAGATGTACTTATTGTAAAGATGACTTTGACCAGCAGCAATACTGAAGTGACAGCGTGCTTTCATTTATGCTCTCACACAAGCATTGTTCAAGAAGCCCGCTGGATACTTTTGCCTTAAGTATAAGGCAGAGAATTAAATACACCGAAAACAAGTAAAATAGAGACCAAAAAATGCAACAGGGGGAAAGAACTGACAGCATCCAATGATTAGTATAAGGTCACTGAAATTGAATTACTGACCCAATGTATCTCTTGATACTGCAGCTAAAATGTAAGTTCACATTCCTGAACCTCCTTCAGAAAGTGTGCAACAGCTAGTAGAGGCACTGCAGTGGAACGTCACCTCACTACGCTTTACACTGAGATAAAGAACAGAACTGTTGCAGCACTAGCTCTGATGCACATCTCTGCTGTACCTGTCCAGCCTAACTGAACCTCTGTGTGCCTTTGCACACAAATACACATCTCCAGAACTGCGCATCAAGCTCATATTCTGATCCCTGGGGATTAACGAAACCAACTAGGAAGGAGAGGTTTCTCTTCCAGGTACAGGTCAGATTTGCTAGTCTCATGCAGCATTGCACTGGAACACTCAATGACTCAAATTTTACTGAGCTGTGAGGTCACAGCATAGATAGCAGGAGACAACGTAATAGTCCCCATAGGGGAATGCACTAGTCCAATTTGATCACTGCAGAACCCGTAGCACAAAGAGAGCTTGCTGTCTGCTTCGTGGTTTGATGGCTGCTGTTACAAGGGTGTATTTTTGAACAGAAGGACTTTGCTATCAGGCACAGATAATGCCTAGAAGAATCATTTCCATGTCCATGTGTTCACAGAGATCTGGTTTATAACCAGTTCCAATACTGCAGCCTACCGTTAAACAGATTTACTTACCTGCTGCCCAAAGCAAACCGTAATTCACTCCGACCTATGATTAGGCAAAGGTGGAGCAACACACAGCAGCTGTAAATTACCATCCTTTATCAGGCTGGAGAAGGAATATGCTATCAAATAACGTGCCACAGGCAGTCAGAGGAAGTCAAGAGTCGACTCATGATGAATGAACGCGGCCATGCCCAGCTGGTGATAGGGGGGATGACAGCCGCACCACTAACGTCACCCGGGAGCCTTCCTTTACAACCCCGAGGCACGCCCGTGCAACACGGCCCCCGGAGCAGGCACGGCGTAACTGGTTAGGAAAAGGCAGGCCCGAGGCCGACTTCACCCGGGAGCAGCCCAAAGCCCTCGGGCGCGGCTGCCGGCTCTGGAGCAGCCCCCGACGCGCCGCGCCGGCTCCGGGAGCATCCCGGCGAGCCCCAGCCGGGCAGTTCCCCATCCCTCCCGGGGCTGGCGGCGGGGTGGGGCGGGTCAGGCCGCGCCTCGCCCTCCGCACGGCCGCGGGGTACCGGAGAGAGGCCTCTCGCCAGCGGCTGTTCCTCCGGAAGACGGCTTAAGGGTGAAGCGGCTGAAGACCGGGGAAAGGGCCGCCGGCGGGTCCGCGGCCCGCACTTACCTCCTCCGCTTCTTTTCCCAGAGGGATGCCCATGGCCCGGAGGCCCGTTTGCAGCTCAGCGATATCCACCCTCCCATCTTCGTTGAGATCCAGCTTCCTAAAGAGGTTGGCGTACCGGGAATCGCCGTCCCTGTTCCCGTCGCAGGCGGCCGCCGGTAACGCGAAACCTCGCAAGAACCGGAACATGGCGGGTCCGTGTGGTGCCGACAGCGGGACACTCGCCCCTCGGCTCCCCGCGGGCTGGGCGCGGACGAGAGGCACCGCCCGGGAGCGCCCCTGCCAACGCCCGCAGCTGCCAGAGGAGGAGCCGGCCGCGCTCCGCCCCCGCAGCGAGAGGAAGGAGGGGCCGGCCGCCTCAGGGCGCTCCCGCCTCGCCCGCCTTTCTCCCGCCGCCGAGGGAAGAGGGCGGGCGGCAGCCGCAGCCCCTCGGCCTCGCCTCAGCTTTCCCTCCCGCGCCTGCACGGTTGTATCGGGCTAAACGCTTCCCGTCAAGCAGAGAACAGCCAACAACGCTGCAAACGAGCTAACTGGGATATTTTGGCTCGTTTTACTCACCAGCGGTGTAGGTCTGGGTTGCAGCTGTGTGTGAGGGCCAGAAAGGCAGTCCTTGAGAGAGCTTGGCTCGTTTAGTCCTACAGAACTAAGACTAGAAGAGGAAACTTACAGGGCGGTGGGTTGTTTTGGAGTTGGGTTGTTGTTTTTTTTGCTTCATAATAGCCTCATAAATAAATCAGTGGGGTAAATGTGAAGGGAACCACTTAAATGACACAAGTGGTATAACAACAAGTGAATAGAAAACATCTGCCAAGTAGGCTCTCCATGGAGAGCGTAGTGGAAACAAGTGCTGCTGAATTGAGCCTTGCTTCCCTGCTCTTCCAGTCATAGAAAGCACATTTCAGCCTTACAGCAGAAACTGAGTAGCCTTGCTCACAGAATAATTAGCTAATGTGCTACATTGTCTGACTATAGACTAAGTGGTGTTTGAAAGGGCCAAATGTATACACATCGTGTAAAGACTACACAGTTACATTATAGGCTCACTGAATCACAGAGTAAGTGGGAGAGGACAGGACCTCAGGGAGGCTCTAGTCCAACCTCCTGCTCAAAGCAAACTCTGCCGCCAACTCAGACCTTGACAGATGGAGACTGCAAACTCACCCAAGTGCCTGCTCTGCTGCCTGACTATCCCCAGGGAGGAAGCTTTTCCCCTTCAATCCAGCCAATACTTTCTCACTTGATTTTGTGCCTGATGTCTCTGCTCTTGTCCCCCCACCATGAAGTGCCTGCACCCGTTTTCTTTATAAAGTCTGTAAGTACCGAGGAGGGCTGAGGCCTCCTTTTAGGTCCCCACAAAACTTGTTCTCTCAATTGAGTAAGGCGTTTCCTCAGACTCTCCTCACACAGCACATGCTCCAGTCCCCAGATATCTTGGTGGCCCTCTGGTTTACCCATGAGTTTCAGGTATTGGGGAGCCTGGAACTGGACAGGAATATCTAAATTCAGTCTAGCTTGTGCAGAGTAGGAGGAGAGAATCACTTCTCTCCATCTGCTGGCCATGCTGCTGTTAACACAGCCAGTATGGTGCTGGCCCATACTCAGCTCGCTCTCTACCAAGACCCCCAAGTCCTTATCAGCAGAGCTGCTCCCTGGCCTGTATCACTGCAAGGGGCTATTCCTGCCTACATGTAGTACCTCACATTTGTCCCTGTTGATTTTCCTAAGGTCCCAGCCACCCTGCATGGCATCAATGAACATCCCCATGTCACTGCCTCCCAGCAATGTAACTCTGCTAAGTCCTATGGCCTTTGATTCTGTTTTTTTCACTCCTACCATCACCCTTACACCTTTATTAAGTACACTGAGCGCAACATTCCCTTTTACCACTAACAGGAACATGCAATTTGTATCTGTACTAGTTATTGACTACAATAAGTAGAAACATGGTGTAAGCGAGCATGAAGCTGCTCTACCTTATGTTCTCATTACATATTACTCAGCTTCTAGCATCCAGTACCATCATCATCTGACATCCTGTTGAAATTAACACCATGTATGGACTAGAATCACTCAAAACTTAACGCCAAATACCTGAACCTTACACTTAATTGACCTCAGGCAGTTGCACCCTATATTGTGTGCTAATCCATTTAGATGTTCAACATCAGCTAATTATTTCCATGTGATCAATAAAGCTATATGCAAGCACTCAGAGGAACCTGCAGGTATTGAGCATTACCATTTTCCTAGCAGCATAATGACAGACAACACATGTTGGTAATCAATTCAGAGTCAATATGCATATATTTTTTATACAGACACACTTAAAATATTGTTTAATAATAGAACTATTATTTTAGTGGCAATTCATACATATTTTTGGACCAATTATCTACTATAATTTACCTGCAGTGTAGGTTGAAAGTAATATCTGATAAGGAATGATTGACTGAAGTAAGTAGTAACATAAATAAAAGATCAAGACAAGAGAACTTCAATGGGATACAGACATTTTTTCCAACAACTTTGTAACTGTCATTAACACTCAATGAAAGTGAGTCTCCCTGAAAGCAGAGTAAGCAGCAGAGAGCTGTGCAGGAGATTTAAACACTTTGACTTTAGCATAACCAGCTGATACTAAGAAAAGTAGGTAAGAGCCCATTTGTTGATAGATAAACTGTTAGACACACCTCTGAGGAAGCAGTTGCCCTTGTTGAAAGACACAGGCAGTACTCAGGCCTAGTTAACTTCCTGCAGAGCATCTCAGACAGTGATCACAAGCACAATTCCAGAGCTCTGCCTCATGTTCATCTCTAACAAGAAAATAAATCTTGCCTATTATTTAGAAGCTACCACTACCAAAACTACCATTTCTTCTACCAAAGCCTTTATATGACTGGCTTTGGGGCTGCATCATTTCTAGAGCCCTTCTTTGTTACAAAGGAGTTTTGAACAATTAATTACCTTGCATCCCAATTTCTACCTTGCCTGAAGGAGCTGCATAGCCACAAAGGACATCTGAGTCAAGAACTATCTTTGCCCAAGGTACACATCTTAGATGATATTTTTTAAAATTTCTGCAACACTTATATTATTTGTATTGAGTGTTACAAGGCTTGCTGATGTCAACACTGATTAGCATCAGAACAAAAACATATCAGGAAAATATAAGCATTTTACTAAAGCAAGAGCTTTTAATTAGTATATGTATTATACATGTACAATAAATGTTTAAATTGCATCAATACTATCCACTTAGAGGAAGTGCTATAAATATCACAAAACCTCAGAGGCTAGAATCAGACTTGATATATTTTATTAATAGACAAGGATAACTCAGCTGAATTGCATGATTCAGTGTCTGCTCAAGATCCTGTAGTTCTTCTTCTGTGAGCAAGGAAACACCCCATAATAACCTTAAAGTTATGAAAATAGGCTGCTGCCTGAGCCAAAAGTAATTCCTGGCTTAGCTCCAGGGACTGCAGTGAAGTTGAATAATTGTTAAATGATGAGACCAAATCCAGCTCTGCTATACTGTTAAAAAATTCTCTAAGTACATCCAGAAATTTTCTGTCACCTGAAGGAGCAATCTTTAGGACACACAGGAAGAGATAATTAAACAACAGAAAGGCAATAAATATTTAAAAGGAAACAAAGCTCAGTGTTTTTTCTTGGTTTAGGGTAACATTAATGCTTGCTCTATTACATCAATGTAATTAGCTCAGTTTTAAGCTATCATTATACAATAATTCTTTTTGGAGTGTTACTCTCACACAACAACAAGCTACAGTAAGCTTAAATTGTTTTATGATTCTTCTTTACTGGTAGTTGTCTTAGCTAGCACACAGACTGGACTGGTTTAGAGTGGAAAAATGCATTATGTCTTAATTCAGAAAGATTGGTGCTGTTCAGATAAACACTGTTTACAAATCAAGAAGTGGTGACTTCATGTCAGTGGATGTTAAACTAGGTGCATTCCAGCTGTGTTCTGAGTGACATCACCATTCTGGAGGGCACAGAGCACCTCATTACCTGAGGGTTCTTTACAGCACTGCTTTAAATAGGCATGCCACATGAAGGCACTGGTCATTCAGAGGGCAGAGACTGCTCCTGGGGGCTTGTACTGGACATGTACAAGCATATTTAGAGCACAGACTTCACCACATAACCCTTAAAGCAGCATAAGAAGTACCATGGTTATAGCACTTACTTTCCCACATTGCACTTAGCTCCTCCTGAGTTTACTTTTGACTTTAGTTTCAGACATCTAAACTAAACTCTTCCATGATCAAGATCAAGTGCTTACCATTGATTGCTGCTGGAAGCTCTGCTCTGGGCACAGGTTGTAGGCCAGACCTTATGTCAGATCAAGAGCAGTCTAAAGCCAAAATCCCAGGAATGCTTCCTAATTTTTTTAGTGCTGCCTCTCTCAAGAAAAAGAGCTAAAGGTCAGAAACAGAAGCACCCAGCAGGGAAGTGGGGCAGCAGAAAACAAATATGCTGAGCAGATGAACACAGGCCACAGCAGTACTGTCTTCAACAAGGATACATACACTGATGCTCTGGAGGATTTAGAAACCCCAGAGAACTGGGCTCTCCCATCCACAGAACCAGAAGTCCATAAAGTAACTTCCCTGTGAACTCCTGCAGTTTTGTGATTGAAACCTTGCATTCTTCAGGAAAACAAACAGCTTCTATATTATTTGTTTCACCTTGGTATAACTGTGGCATTTTGAAAAACACATTTTTGTTGAGCCTTTGAGACTTTGTACCTGCTTAAGTAACATCCAATTTCTTTAAAGATTTATGATTGTCTCCTAAAATAAAACATTAGTGCTTTAAACTTGCAGAAGCTTTACATCACTGACAACACAGGATTGTTAGATTGCCCACAGTGTTTATCCTTTTTTCAAAGGCTCCTCTGCTATTTTAAGAGTCTTTAGATTAAATGTTCTAAGCATATTAGAAATCTATACTTCTGACACTTTTGACTTTCATTCTTCCTGATTGCTCAGGCTATGCTCAGTATAGAGGACTTACTCAAGGCACAGAGTTTCAGAATGCAAACACAGCCCCCAAACAGTGTTGGGCTTTTTCAGGAGAGACTTACATACAACTCAAGCCCTTATACCCCAGCAGTTACTTCAGAAGAGCAGGAGACCCCCTCCCCAAGAACAGATATCTAAGCACAGTAACACAAGCAGCAGGGCCTTCACCACCCAGAGCCTATCCTGCCATACCTGACCAAAGACAGCAGGCATCTGATTAACACCCTAACTCAGGGTCCAGTCCAACAACCAGATATAACTACAAGGAAAAGATAGCCCTAAGATCAAGCTAAATCAACAAGTAGATTAATACTAGCAAAGAAAAGAAAGCAAAAAAACCAAACCCACCTAGGACTACACTAAAACAACCCCCAGCAGTCAGGCAGTCCTACAATACCACTCAAAGACCCACAGTGCAAAGCTGAGTTTAAATGGGTTCCTGGGCAGGGTGTGGTGAGGACACAGCTGAGGTTGGTCAGGGCTGTTGCAGCCCATTGGTGCACTCTGCATATAAAAACCCTTACAGCTTGCTAGAAAGCTCTATTGTGCTGAGGCTTTATGAGGACTGGAGGCTCCCCTGGAAGAACTGATGCTATTGGTAGGCTTTGATAGTTTGTGGAGCTTGTCATTCTTTTTTTTTTTCCTTTTAAGAATAGGTTAGTTCAGTTTTTCTGCTAAGGCATTGTATAATGGATTGACCAATTGTACTTACTAAATGTCCAACAGGTAATCCATCTGCAGCTCTTACCTGTGTTCCTAGACTTTAACATGCAGGGCCTTTCAGCTTAAATGCAGTAGCTTCTTCATCAATCTCACCTATTGTTTTTTGACAACTACCTGGAATTAGCTTTTTAGCCTTGGAAGAAAGGAGCACCTTGACATAACTTGAGAGCAACCAAAGACTAGCTCACTCCCTTCAGCTGGTGAAAGCCTTTTGCTTTCTGTTTCTTCTAGCAGAGAGCTGGTGAATACAGTACTCAGAGAATTTTCCTGCTACAAGTAAAAAAATAAAGACTTTTAGAATTATGTTAGACTGGGTAGAAGTGTGTTCCTAAGGGGGGAATTCCTAGGTCAAGGCTGAATCATAGAATCACAGAATGGTCTGGGTTGGAAGGGCCCCCAGGGATCATATAGCTCCAACCCCCCTGCCACAGGCAGGGCCACCACCCTCAAACCTGGAGCTACACAAGGTTGCCCAGGGCCCCATCCAACATGGCCTTGAACACTTCCAGGGACGGGGCATCCACTACTTCTCTGGGCAGCCTGTCCCAGCCCCTCACCACTCTCTCTGTAAAAAACTTCCCCCTAATATCTAATCTAAACCTTCCCTCCTTTAGCTTTAGTCCATTCCCCCTTGTCCTGCCATTATCTAGACCTTCTTCCAAAGATGTCTGCATCATAATTTTGCTCTACTTAAACAACTTCTTTCAAAGCCACTGGCAGCTTGACACTTGGGAGTTCTGGAGGGAAGTTTTTATTAGGCCCACAATACTGATAATGGAGTCAGAACTGCCCTTGTCATTCTTTTTACTGGAAAACACTGTATATAAATACTTTTTTATGTCCTGGGTGTTGTAGGACAGGAAGAAGCGAGGACACTTCTCTTGCAGGTACTCTGGTTTTATGCTTTTTACTACTTTTGCTCTAGGCTCTTGCTGCAGGACAGCCACACGCATCACTCGTGGTGTTGGTGTTCACCAGGTATGTGTTCTGTGAAAAGCACTTTTTCAATCTATTTACCCTGAACGAGGGGCAGCAGTTACTTTCACAAGCTGCATCAAGATTTCAGGGGCTCAGCATCGTGCTTTGTGCATGATCTTGTATGTTGTGTGCAGAAATGTGTGGCTGCAGGAAGGCATACAGTATGTCAGTTGTCTTATGCAATGCTCTGCGAAGAGGAAACTGACGTGCTGATGGAGGTTGCCCAGAGCTTGCTTTGGGTTTTAGTCTCCTGGAATGGCCTTTTGAGACAAAGCTGTGCCCTGGAGAGGACATGCTGGTGTTGAACTATACATTATATGAAAGAGCACTGCATGTGTGCTGCAAGGCTGTTCTTAGATGTAAACCTGGATGCCTACATACCTTCCCCTCTACGAAACTGAGCATCTGTTGCTTGTGCCAGGAGAGGAGCCGGTTGTGAATTACAGGCCGACCTGCGGTAGAAGAAAGACCCTGCGAAGGTCTGAATCAAAGCAGAACGAACCTGAAGTCAGAGTTGAAATTTTCAGGTCTAAACGGTGTTTCGGTAACGCCCTTCAAACGACGCATGTAACAGCTGGAAGCTGCCAGCGAGCAGGCTTCCGCCCCGGCGGGCTCCGGGGAGGGGGCAGAGCGGCCGGGGCTGGATTGCACAAGCCCCGCTCGGCCGGGACGGCGGCGCGCCCCTCCTCCGGACGGCCTCGGCTGCGCGGGGCGGCAAGTTCCCCTTACCGAACAACCTCGCAACGGCACCGGCCGACCCCGCGGAGCGACGACGCGGCGGTGCTGAAGCCTTTGCACGGTGGCGGCCAAGGCTCGGCGGGGCCGGCG
>VZTU01018801.1:146983-166150 GCA_013400835.1 Zapornia atra
GGGGAAGTTTTTTACAGAGAGAGTGGTGAGGGGCTGGAACAGGCTGCCCAGAGAAGTAGTGGATGCCCCGTCCCTGGAAGTGTCCAAGGCCAGGTTGGATGGGGCCCTGGGCAACCTTGTGTAGCTCCAGGCCTGAGGTTGGTGGCCCTGCCTGTGGCAGGGGGTTGGAGCTCTATGATCCTTGGGGTCTCTTCCAACCCATGCCATTCTATGATTCTATGATTAAAGTGTGTCAGGAAGCTCAGAGCTTTGTCCTGTCAACTTCAGAAAACCTGTAAGAACAGGGATTCCAGGCTTTGTAGACAACCTGCCCCTCTGCCTCACCACTTCTATTGGGAATGCTTGTTTCCCTTATTTTATTGGAATTTCTCTTGTCATTGCTTTTCCCTTCTCCACTCCCCACTAAGAAATGTCTGGCTCCATCGTCTCTCTAACTGAAAGATGGCTGAAGGCAGCAATTAGACCTTCCTTCACCTCTTCAGGCTGTGAAAATCCCCTGTTCCTAACACTTGCATCAGGTGCTTCATCCCCTTGTCCTTGTTTCCAGACCCTCATCTCACACCCCCTGGACTTGCTTCAGTTTATCAGTGTGTTGGCTCTGCTGAGAGGTCCCAAAAATGGACCCAGTGCTGCAGATGCAGCCTCCCAAATGCTCAACAGAGGGGAACAATCATTTCCTTTGAACTGCTGGCTATGGTCTTGCTAGGGCAGTTTGCCCTTCACAGTGCTAATTCCCTTTCAGGTTCCTGCAGTTGCCTGTAACAAGCAAGTTTTTCATAAGTAAAAGTATTCCAAAGCAGCTTTATTTCCATGTGATCATCAGGTTATACATATTTTATAAGAAATACTTGACATGAAACGTTGCTGCTTCAAGATTTAACCTGTTCATTGAGAGTAGAAACAGGTGGAGTAGAAAATGATTGCTCTGTTAAGGTTTTGCATGTACCAACAGCAAATTAACTGCAGAACTGTGCACAAGTGGAGCTCTTCCTGCAGAGCTAGCTGCTTGCTGGTTTGCTTAGTGCTGAAACTTGTGAAACATTGAAGCTCTGTTTGTAAATGACTGGTTTTGTTTGGTTTGTTTGCAATGCTTAGGAAAAAATGTTTTTGCTGGAGAGTGTGTCCTCTTAGATGACTCAGGCTGGAGGAAACACAGAGTATTAAAGGAAAAGTAAACTATTTCTTCCTGAATATAAGAAATAAACTGAAGCTTTGCATAAGGTATTACTACAGTGTATACACTGGAGATTGTGCTCTCAAACCTAGAGATGTCTTTCTGCATGAAGACTGAATTTAGCATGCTGGTTATCAGAGAACCTAAAGTAGGGCTTGGTGTTTGAGAAGTCATATTGAGTGTGCTTTGCTCCTTTGGAGCTCGTTGTTCTTTAATGGTTGAGGTTGGAACAGGCTTGTGCATGGGCAGCACATGTGTTATGTGTATGAAGTTACAGGTGTTAGATGCTCAGAATACACTGGAATAAAACTTGTGCTAAAACATATTTAATAAACACCTGTGTTAATTTTGTATGTGTCTATTTGTTTTCACTTCCCATCTCACCAGTAAGGATTTTAATTGGAAAGTGAAGGATCTCATTGGATGATCTTGTTTTTATTATGTATACAGTGGAAATCTTACTCAGGGTCTTGTCTTTTAAGTCCTGTTGTTTGACATCTCAGCTGTATAGAACTAAACCAAACAGGAAAACTACATTTGTATGTAGTAAGAGTAGTTTTCTTCTGAGGATCTTAATGCTTTACAAATACCAAGCTACGTGGCAGATCTTAGGAGACTGAATGGCACTGCATGATGCTTTGCCTGAAAGCAAACTGACAGAACAGCCACTCAGTTGCTCTGGGAGCAACCTGTATCTTTCCCTCAACCGTAAGACTGCTCAGACTTGAAATGGAAGTAGGTTTTGGGTAAGAGGGGGGTGCAAGAGGATATTCTTCTCTTGCATGCCAAACCATTACGTGTTCCCAGGTATAAATGAGAACTCTGCATCTAACAATACCTTCCTCATGCTAAAGACAGCCAATGAAAGGCCAAATCTTCCTGTGAAGTACCTGAACCATCGAGGGCACTGAAAGTGTGGCTGGTAAACTGTTAAATTAGAGGCTAATTGGCAGAGGCCTTAATTCTTGTCTCTGCCAATGTCATGATCCCACCTTACTCTGGCATTCTGCAGAAGATAGATGTTTGGTTTTATTTATACCTTTTTAAAAAGTATATAACAGAAACACCATTCCCATTTTAAAAGATTACTTTGCAATAACTTGGTTAGTTCTAGTGTACAATGTACTAAACACTGTGTGTGCATGAGAAGGACAGAGCTAATTGTATTAAGTTTATTCAGCCAAAGGCTGATCAAAGGAAGCCGTTAGGTGATAAACGTTCATAGGCACACCCAGAAAACAAGTGCAGGAAACAAAGGTAGGGGAGGGTGGAGGAGCTGCAGTAAAACCCTGCCCCAGATACTCCCGGGCCTGTCATGAGCCATCAACAAAGGCCCATCTACACAAGCCCAGGGACACAGAAGCAGATGGGAAATTGCAATTAGGGAGTTGGGACCAGGGGACACCCTGGCTGGGCCCCTCCCAGGGTTGTCTCAGGAGAGCCTGCTCCCATTGTCTGGGCAGGAAACCCTATCGCGTTTAGCTAAAGCACCTTTTGGACTGAGAGGAGTTACTGCAGAGCACTATCATGGGATGCAAAGAAAGAGGCTTATTATGGGCTGCTTACGGGAGGTACTAAAGGTGGAGGAAGGGATGAGTTTAGGTGATCTGGGGAGGAACAAGAGTGAGGAAAAAAGGAGTAAGGGGACAAAAAGGCCAGTTTGGTACAAATAGTTTGCTGGTTAGTATACTGGTCCATCCAGCCATGCCCAGTTTCTAATTAGTGCAGTTTGTTGTATTTTCACGTTAAACTATATTCTAACTCTTTCCTGGGTGAAGGGCTCTCTGTTCAGTGTGGGGGGGGGACATGTGAGTGTCAGCAACTGGAGTAAAAACAGCGCAGCAGAGGGCCTAGGTGCCAGCGGTGCCAGCAACAGAAGAGACCCAGGTGATAGACACAGGGGTGGGACTGTGGGTCACAGAGGCCTGTGTGTCTGTTGTGCCAGCAACTGGCCTAGGATTGTGTGGCAGAACACCTGAATGCCAGCAGCTGGAGGGACCAGATGAGTGAGACCAAGTGCTGGCCGCTGGTGTGGAGCCAGACCCTGGGTGCCTGCTGGGCCGGCACCTGGACCCAGTGCAGGGGTGCCAGCGAGGCAGTGCTGGACCGGCTGGCAAGCAGGCAGTGTAGCCTGGGGGCCATGTACATACGTGTCCTGCTCAGTCCCAGAGAGGAGAGGGATGAGGCTGTGGCACTGGCTGGCTCTGAGAGTGCTCTGTGGCTGTCACCTGTGTGGCCAGCTGTGTCTGTGGGGTGTGTGTGGGTGCTCACCAGAAATGCCCCGCTGCTGCCTGGAGCTGAGGAGTGGAGCTGCAGTGGCCTCACGTCCCTCAGGCTGTCTCATCAGCCTATCTTCCCCTGGAAGAAGCAAGCAAAACTTAGTTAATATTGGAAAAGCTGCATTTGCTCAGAGATAACACTGCTAAAGGCATTCAATTCACTGTACTTTGGACACTGAGAACCCAGTCTCAAAAATCCTTAGAAGCCCACAGCCACCCTTCCATCAAACTACCAGCTTTTAAAAAGGGTGACAATAATACTCCAATTTACCCCATGGGGTGAAAAGGCTGTAAAATGTCTAAGCAAACACCCCTTTCCTTAACATAAAGAAGCATACTGACCCAATTGATTCCAAAGTATTTCTAGAAGTAGCTGCATGTGAAAGCAATCTGATACAAAGACTGAACAGCATCTTAGAACTGAAAACAAATTATCCTAATTTCTTGTTTCTTTGGTGACCAATGATTCCAAAATAATTGCACTAGAAAAACAATCCATTTAACATAATTATCCCCACATGGCTGAATGTTATAACTGGCTGTCTTGAATAATTCAGATGAAAACTTGAATAAACAATTTTCTGATTATTGGAACACAGTATTTTGGTAAATGCCCTCAAGGAATTTTGGCTTCTTTATTTCTAAGCCTCTCCTGCTAAAGCTTTTCCATTTGTCATGAAGGGATTTTTCCCATGACACATAAGGTCCTTAAAAGTGATTTATTTTTTCGTTTTTAGCTGTTTGCTGAAACAAGCCCTTTTTCATATCCTTTATTTAGGTGGAAACGAACAATCTGCTGGTCATAAACACCTTCTAAAAAAACGACAACAAAAACAGAACCCATCACTTGTCAACAGTTTAGGATGAAGAGTTGACTGTGTTCTTTTGTGTTGGTTTTCTTGTCGATTTTCTATTTTGTAGATCAGGAGGGAAAAACCCAAGACCCCTATTCATCATTCTGAATGGCAGTCGTGTACAGTGCATAAAATACATACATACAAAGGCTTGCCCACAGCTGAAACCTTTCATTAGAAATCTAGGCAATCTGAACCTGTCCCTCTGAAGAAAAAAAACAAACCTAGTTTAAACCAATGGTAACTGAAACTATGCTTTGGAATCTATTTGTTTAAAATATCTTCCCATTTATTCTCTGTTACACCTTACTGGCACCATTCATTAAGTTCCACCACAGCACTACAACCTCCTAAGGATCTGAATGCAATGGTAACTAGGATATATTTTAATTTGTAAAACAACTGGTTTTGCTTTGCATGTGGTAAAGGGACTGTGAGGCTCATAGGAAACTGACTCATAACGGAAAGCTTTCTCCAGCATACCCTGTAGCATAGGCACAGCTGCCAAGAAGTTATCTGGGTTCATTTCCATGGTAACCCATCAATATAACTGTTTATTTTCTAAGGGCCTTGCACTTGAACTAAGAATCTCATCAACTTAGATATTACTCTTTAAAGTTAAATGGTCTGATTTTGGGTTTTTTTTTTTTCAGCAAGAGAGGAGTAACTTGTTGGTCCTTTTCTTAGAAAACATACATTAATTAAAATATGTCACATTTGTTGTTACATAATGGAATTAGAAGAACTGTTGGGTGGTAGGCAGTTGGGTGAAGGTTGTTTTGAAGATTGTGTATGAATATTTCAAATGGGTTTTTTTAGGGTTTTTTTTTTAACCAATGTGCCAGTGAAAGAAACAAACCATGTATTTTTGATGTTTTTATGAGGAGGAAGGAGTAGTGCTCATTTTACCTGATTTTATTTTTACAAGAGTAAGAGCATCAGTATCTCTAAGTGAGGCCTTTTTACTGGAATTTTTGCTTTCTTGTTTGTACGAGAAATTAAAAACCTGATCATTGCATTTAATGTTTATTATATTACTTGCCTGAATAAATCTTGAGCTGTGCTATGAGTGGATTGAGTCTTCCAAAGGTAGAGTGGTTCCTTACTTGAACAATAATATACACCTATCAGTATGTTGAAATAAATTCAAAATCCTTAAAGGATTTAAGGACACATAATATTTCTCAAGCAGATGTGACTTAGATTTATCTTGTATTTACAAGGAAAAAACCCCATTCAGTGTTCACTAAATTGCCTTTTGTTCTAATGTTAGCCATGTGTGGAATACTGTAGAAGTGTAAAACCATTTAACTATAGAGCTGCTGTGACTGTAGTTTTGCTATGAAGGTTGCAAGGTGTCCTGGGAAGCAGCAACACAACCTGAACTGTAATACTGAGTTGTACATAGATTTTTGCACCTTTTTTTGACCTTAGGAGTCTGCACAAACATTTTTTGTAAGAGAAAGTGTTATTACTTAATAAGTTAGAGACTTAAAAACTCTTAATAAGTTAGAGACTGTAAAAACTCTAGGAGAACTCAGCAAATTGATAAATAGGATAAGTGATTTGGTTCTGGAAGGGTGATAATGGCGATGACAACTGTCCTACCAGGACGCTGCCATGCAAAGGGATTTTCTGACCTCTATGGGCTGATTACAGGTGAACACTGCCAGTCTTGTACAATGAACAGCAGAAAATCTAGTTCCCAAAAGGACACAGGAGGCTGGAACTGTTTTGCAGGTGTTACTGGATTCATAGTGATGTGCAAATGCAGGCTCCCTGGGGATTCACAGCCGGAGCTGATACGTCTTGATCTGAAACTAGAGGTAGAATGCAGGAGCAGGTCAGGTCAAAGGATTGTTATAAAGTCTTGCTTTTTGAACCTTAATAAAGGTTTGTGTGATTGCATGCATTTTACTACTGATTAGGTATTTCTGGTAAGATGTGATTTCAGTAATTCTTCCAAGTTCTAGTAAAATAGACAGCTACAACTATCACTTTGTTTAATCAACAGCATTGTTCATTATTATCTGAGTTTAGAGGGGTTTTTCATTATAGTGGTGTGTTATAACTGAGATTCTCACTCTATGCTGAATCCAGATACCATATCTGAACCTGGAGTTTTTGTATGTCTATGCATCTGGGGGTGTTTGGGAAGAATACTACCAGTGTGTCAAAATGTGATGGTTTTAGTGAAAGAAAATCTCAACCAACCACATCACTTAGTTAATATTCAAGTTCCCCTTCCTGTGCAGTCTTTTTAGTCTAGCAAGCTCCCAAAATTCTCAGTAGATATCAGTAGGGTTTGGGCTGTGAGCAAGTCTACTGTCTTTCCATATCAATGGGGACCTGTTGCTTCTGGTGCTCACAAGAGGACATTAGTATTGCTTCATAAATTTCTAGCATTCTCAAGCTATCCTGAACTGCTGACAGAGTACTACAGTGAATTTAATGACTTAAGATGGTGACATAAATATCCCTTCTTTATCTGAAGCAAAAATTTGTAGCTGGACAGCTCATGAAAAAGTTTTTTCTCCTTTTATCCTGCTTGGGATAAAACTGGTTTTGATATGGTGGTGTTTTTCAGAGAGAAAAGGGCCTTTTATTGTTTAGGATAAACTTAAAATGTTACTTAGAAAAAAACCAAAACCTTAAATTCTGGAGATTTCAATTCTAAGTTACTTTGAGTAAGGCTGGACCACTGTCAGTATGCATGCACTTGGGATAGCTGTGTTCTGCTGGACAGTGGACATGCAGTTGACTATTTTCTTTACCTGTGAGTTGAGAAAATAGCACATTAAGTGCTACAACAGTTATTCCTAGTCCTTCCAAGTGTAGCAAATGCTAGCTGTTATCAGAGACCCCTTAAGGCTGTAACTGTAACTATTTGTACTTTGCCTTCTTAAAATGCTGGTTCCATTGTGGATTTAAATAACTCACATACTGGCAGTTGGGATTATTTCTTTTCAAAGCATGGGCAAGTTTACAATGTAAAACATAAGAGATAAGAAGTAGATCATGGTCTACAGAGCCTGTTCCTTTTAGGTCATATGCTCCAATATGACTCAGTGTTGTATCATCAGAATCCGTTAAGTCTGTTCTAGTCATTAATCTGACTCATTTCAGGCAGGCTATATATTTATTCCTACCTTAGGAAGTCATGCTGGCAGTGAGCACCAGAGCTGGCAGCCTCACCAGCACAGCAAACTGGAGCTTTAGCATGAGCCTTGCAGTTCAGCATTTCTCCATAGGTGTGATAAACTGACTCCAGCCTATGTGGGACCATAGAATTCTACCTCTGCTAAAGACAGCAAGCTGGATAGAAAACTGGAAGAGAAAGAAAAGGACAAATACTGCTTTAATATGTGAAGACTGTATTTAAGAAGTTATTCTAGTTTCTCCACAGTTCCAAATTTAGAAATGTGGGACTAGAGAACAGCTTTTATTCACTGGGGCAGGTTGCTGGGAGTCACAGTCCTTATGTCCCCTGTTACTGACAAACTGGCCAACCTTCCCTTCACTTACAGAAAGATTTTTTTTTGCTCCTCTGATTTGAAGGTCGTTCTAGAAACTTGTTCTGTGGTCACATTCAGTTTTAAATGGGTGTTTGATTATGCTCTAATCACTTGTCATGACATAATATTGTTTGGTCTCTGAAGTGTTTGAATCACTATTTTTATTACATGTCATTTTTTCTTACAAGATCCAAGAGTTTTCTGATTGTCCTCCCTGTAGCTGTTCATGTTGGAGTCTGTTCTTGCTCAACAAGAGCTACCCCAGCAAGATAATGTGTTCTGTTTGAGCCTTGCATAGTGACATTAATATAGCTGAAAGCATCCTTCATTTTGACTTTTTCTCAGCTGCATCATGCTGTCAGGCTGTAGTCCTTGGGTGATGAAAAAATCCATTCAGATATTAATCATCTTACTGTGCTCTCAAACAGCAAGCTCCCAGTATGTAGCTGAAATTCTTGTTTGCCCCAAGTGCATTATGTTGTATCTGGTTATTGTACATTATCTGCTTTGCACATTTCCAGGCCTCAAATTTATCCAGTTCTGCTGGTATGATGCCCCTGCTCTCTGTACTGAAAAACTACCTGTCAAAATAGTATCTTGAGCACGTCCCAAAGCTTAGCAGCTTGGAAGACAGCACCTGGGAGCTAAGGCTCAGGAGGACTTTACTGTCCTGAGGCAAACTGGAGAAATCAGAGTCTGATCAATTTGCCAGCACACAAGGCTGCTGAATTTTTCTGCTAATATTGCATTCAAGGTTTGAACAGTTATTAGTCTTGCTGCACAAAGAGAAGGAAGATTTTGGTCAGGCCCCACCTGGAGTATTGTGTCTAGTGCTGGGCTCCCTGGGATAAAAAAGACAGGGATCTCCTGGAGAGAGTCCAGAGAAGGGCTACGAAGATGCAGAAGGGCCTGGAACATCTCCCCTGTGAGGAAAGGCTGAGTGAGCTGGGACTGTTCAGCCTGGAGAAAGGAAGACAAAGGGGGGACCTTATTAATGTCTACAAATGTCTTAAGCAGGGGATGCAGGGGGAAATGGCCAGCCCCTTTTCAGTGTCTGTGGGGACAGGACAAGGGGCAACGGCTGCAAGCTGGAGCAGAGGAAGTTCCACAGCAACATGGGGAAGAACTTTTCCCCAGTGAGGGTGAGGGAGCCCTGGGACAGGCTGCCCAGGGGGTGTGGAGTCTCCTTCTCTGGAGAGATTCCAGCCCCATCTGGACGCCGCCCTGTGCAATATGAGCTGGGGAGCTGCTTTGGCAGGGGGGTTGGACCCCATGAGCTCTTGAGGTCCCTTCCAACCCCTGTGATTCTATGATTGATTACTCAGCCCTTAGAACAGCCTTTGCATGAAGTCACCACGTTACAAAGAGTGGAGCAGTGTTTGTTCTTGAGCTGTCCTGTTGCATCTTACGGTCCTGAATGTCTCTGCAACCGACCCTCAGCCCGTGTTCTCTGTCTGCAGGGAGGTGGTACAGGCAAACTGCGTCCGCTGGAAGAAGAAGTTCTTATTTATGTGTAAAATCAGTGCCAGTGCCACAACAGGCATCCTGGACACCTGCCTTTGCCGGGTGTCTGTACGGAAGGTAAGCAGCACTCCTTCTCTCCTCTTCCCCTGCTCTCTCTCACTTGTTTTGCTTTTCTTTTTAAATGTCTGATAAACTTCACAAAACAAATGTTAGCTGCAACCATGCAAGGTACCCTTCTTGTAAAAAAATTGTAATAATCTTAGTAATTACTTTAGTTTGACTAATTACTGGATTTTTATGTTAATTCTAAAGGAATTGCTCATCAGTGTTTATTAAAGTTATCCCTTGATAGAAACTTTTAGCAAGTAGCAGTAAACTTAGGAGCCTTGAACTATGCAAAGTACCAGAATTTTGTATACAGCACTTCCTACCCTTGGGGCTGGACTTTGCAAGAGCTAAATGCTGGCTGGCATCAGGCACTCACCCTTCCCCTCCTCTGCAAGATGAGAGTCTGCCATGGGCCTGCACTGAGGACATTATTAATACTAAGTTCTAAATGGCAACTGTACACCCTAGCAAATGTGTGTTGAGCTACTGTAAAATTAAGATTACCATTTGCTTTTCTAAAGAAGCAAAAAACCCAAAAAACCCCCAGTCCATATCTTTAATGGCATGTCTTTTTTCTTCTAGGAGTTAAAAGGAGGAAAGGCTTATGCAAAGGTAAATTGAGATGGATCTGACCTTGCCTAGCTTTTTTTTCTTGTCATTTTATGCCACTTTAAAGTAATTCCAGAATCATACTCCAATACCCATGACTTCATTATGCACAGTACAGTGATGTGGTGGTGGTGGAATGCTCGTCAGTGGGGGGTTTTTTCTTTTAATTTAGTATTTTGAAAGGGTTGATTAAAAGTAAACCTTTCTTCATGTGCTTACTTTTAAAAATAAAGCAAGCTTTCCTTGTCCTTCTTCTCTCTTGAAACATTAATTTTTAACTGAAACTAGAGCGACACAGAATTTGAGACCCAAAGTTTGTTTTCTGCTTGTTGCCTTGGGCCACTCCCTTCAATGGGCATCCTCCTACTCAGATCTGAAACTGCTGTTGGGTGGCACTCCACACTGTGCACACAGCAAGCACCCACACTGAGTAATATGCTTACTACTAACTCTGTAACTTTCTCTTAACAGCTGGGATTTGCAGATCTGAATCTAGCAGAGTTTGCTGGGTCGGGAAACACCACTCGTCGCTGTTTACTGGAAGGTTATGATACCAAAAATACAAGACAAGACAACTCCATTCTCAAAGTAATTTGCAGCTTTTCTCATACTTAAACTAATAAAGCAGAGAACAAGTGGTACTATTAAGCACATCAGCCCTGTTTGGAGAGAATCATGGAAATCCATGCAGTCAAAACCAGCACTTGTCCTGCTCTTTGAAATGGAGCTGGATGGGGGTAAAGAGCTTTCAGAAGGTATTCCTGTTCTAAGAGGAATTCAAAAGTGGAGTAGGGAAGCACAATGAAAATTGATATAAATGTAGTAACTAGATCTTTAAGACTGGGCAACTTTGTGTGCAGCTTTTCTAAGGGTGAATCTCTGAATTGGTTTATTTATAAGGCAGCTTTAACACCTCCATGACTCCTGGAACTTTCCCTTTTCTATCTGATAGTAATCAATGCAACAACTGGTGAGCACTGGTGGAAGAAACCACCCTACTGTTCTCTCATTAGTCCAGGGAGTTTAAAGAAATTGAGTAAGATGCATGAACCCAGAAGTAATTACATACAGGATGTTACAAGTAAATTTTTCAATAACTTCTTTTCCCACTAAGACACTAGGATTCATTTCTCACACCACTGAGTATTTCTCACACCATTTAAGCATGCACTCCTATTTCTTTAGGACACTCACCAACTTTGTCCAGAAAACTTGTAACTGATGGCTTTGACCCAGCTAACAAGCCTTCCCAATGCATTGTTGTCCTGCAGCATTATTTACCTTCTGTGGCTGGGCTCTATCTCTTATGTTAGCACAACCTGTGCTCATGTGCTAGCAGTTTGCCAAACACTCTCAGCAAAGAAAGAACACATTTCAGCACCCACTGTTGCAAACAATAAATTCTGTCTGCTCATGGGTATTTTAGATTTCCCTTGAAGCCATCTGAACTATTAATAATTCTAAGATTCTTTTTGAGCTAGGTATCTTTTGCATCACCTTGCCTGTGCAGCTATGTTACTTCAAACACTATTTTGTGTTGTTTGCATATGTACCAAGAGAAAATATATTTGATTTTCCTATGTGATGATGCCATTTTATGGGACATAAATGTAAGACTTGTGGCAAGTATAACTTAGGGACAGGATCTTGTATCATAGACCAATTATGATTTTTTTTTTTCTTACAGTGGCTTTTGTTTTCTTAATATGCAGGTTTTGATCAACATGCAGCTAATGTCTGGAGACCCATGTTTTAAAATGTAAGTTTATTAAAAAAAAATCTATGTGGGATAGTGTTTTGGTCATATATTCCATGTGGAAAATTGTCTTTCTAATTGGTGTTAATGAATCTCTTCATTATGACAATATTTTAAAAAAAACCAACCCAAGCCAAGAAAAGGCTCAAAGAACTGGAATGGCAGCTGAATAATGGTAAAAATACCAATACAAACATTGTTCTCTCTGCTGTTAAAAACTTAACCATATTTTCAAGCAAAGCCTGTACATCTTTAATTTAAAAAAAAAAAATTATACTTAAGGGAAACTGTTCCTGCAGGAAGCTCATATAAAGATGTGGTGTATGGTGATCTAATGCTTGTGTTTGGAAAATGTGTATTTACAAGTCTCAGGTGAACTTAAAAGATTTATTTAAAAGAAGAATTTAGAAGTGTGATTATGACTTAGTACAAGAGAAAGCACTTAGAGATTTTTAGTTGGCAAAGACATTATGCAACTTGATAAAAGATGCAAGAGGTAACATCTGAAGCAGTAGCTAGGAAAACCACTGCTATATATTCAGGATACTTTGGCTTCACTGTCCTTAAACTATACTTAAGGAAATATAATAGCTTTGCTAGAGCACATTAGCTTCCATAATTAACCATAGGACAGAAAAATCACACATGCCAGGGAAAAACCTAGTCATAAGTAAGATGAAATTGTTGCCTTCTTTCTAGACTAACAAGCCATTTTGTCATGAGGTACCCAAGCTTAGTGGATAACTGAACTGAAATGGTGCAACTGAAAAGCTGTCAGTTTCCAGAGAACACTGCTATCTTGCTAACCATGACTTAAGTATCCTGATCAGTATGAAGTGAAGAAGTCTCACATGTCATTCGTATTATAAGAGGTATTTCATCATAACCTAGATGCCATTCATTTTAAGGATAGGCTGAGATATGCATAGCATCAGCTTCCATGAATGTAGGGTGGAAAATGCCTCCATACTTGCTCAGATTCTTTTCCCACTGTTTTTCTGTAATTCAGAATGTTGCTAGGCTGGGTTCTTCAAAGTGTATGTGCTTCTCAGTTTAATGTCAATCTTTCTAATTCTACATGACAGCAGGTGGCAATTTTGTCTACATCAGGTTTAAACCAACTTAGTTGTATTTTACTTATCCCAAGATGTTTGGGAAAGGGGTTGATGAAGTAATTCCTTGAAAATCCCTTTGATCCCTTAAATTCTAGTTTAACTTAATTTGAATTTTTTTGTTGTCACACTGAAAGTAGCAGGAGAGGAATCAAAATGAGAGGATGCATTTTCTTTCCACAACATGTGACTGAGCTGCAGAGTTCCTTGCTACTACACAATGTGGATACTAAAAGCTCAACAAAGAATTAACACAAATTCCTGAATGAAAAATTCTTGAGGACTATTAAGTCTAAAACATTATATGAGGCTCAAGAAACACCTAACTTACAGATGAGGAGAAGCTGGAAGAATATTCAGGAGATGCATTACTACGTGTGCCATATTCTCTCAGCACCTGTGGTTTCCTGCTGACAGGGAGAGGATGCAAGGCAATGCAGACCTTTGGTCTGAAGCAGTGTGCTTGTTCTCATGTTTGCCCTTCCAAAAACAATCGAAGGCAGTTTCAAGTATTACATGTAACTTGAAAAGAAAAAAATGAGCATAAGAAAAACAGTCTGAAAAAAATTTGCTAGCTCCACCCCTTGGGGGTTCTCAACTTTCATTTATGCTTTCAGACCTTATGCTATGAAGATGATGAAGGGCCTGGAACATCTCCCATATGAGGACAGGCTGAGTGAGCTGGGACTGTACAGCCTGGAGAAAAGAAGACTTAGGGGGGACCTAATTAGTGTTTATAAATATCTTAAGCATGGGATGCAGGGGGAATTGGCCAGCCCCTTTTCAGTGTCTGTGGGGACAGGACAAGGGGCAATGGCTGCAAGTTGGAGCACAGGAAGTTCCACACCAACATGGGGAAGAACTTTTCCCCAGTGAGGGTGAGGGAGCCCTGGGACAGGCTGCCCAGGGGGTGTGGAGTCTCCTTCTCTGGAGAGATTCCAGCCCCGTCTGGACGCCGCCCTGTGCAATATGAGCTGGGGAGCTGCTTTGGCAGGGGGGTTGGACCCCAGGAGCTCTGGAGGTCCCTTCCAACCTCTGTGATTCTGTGAAAATCTCATCTTGTGCTCACTGAATCAATAGTGAGAGGGAATTACCTGAATTTGATTGGGCAAAATGTTTCTGTTATTTAGCACTTCCATTTACTTTCAGACCAGTTAACAAATAGATCACAGGTACTGATAAGCAGTTTCTTAAAAACAACTAATCACCAGTCATGCATCCTAATAAAACAGAGTATTAATGTTCTTCAGTGGCTGGTACTGAAGTAGTTGAAATTACTACCTAGTTTTCTATCTGCCTAGGAAAAAAACTCTAACTGAAATTATTCACACTTGGTATTCTCATCCAAACTGATGGTATAACCATTTCCTGGAATGTAAACTTTCAACACATACAGGACAAAAAAATTACCTAAATCCAGATGTTCTTCACAGAAGGAAAAGTCAATCTTACAATATTTTCATAACCTGCAATCAGCTCCCTATTTTGTGAAGAAGGCTTTTTAAAAAAGTTTTTTATCATTGAAGTAACTTCATGATGTACATGATGCTGTTTTTATTTTTGCAGGAGGTATTATTCAGAGATGGCAACACAGGCCCCCTTTGTTAGGAGAGGGAGGGTTATCAGCCCAGAATGTCTTTAAGTGCTCTAACAGAGATGAAACAAAGCCAGGAGCATATGACACAGAGCAACCCAAGTAGGCCAAGTGTCATCATGCAGTTGTTTTGTTATTGGGGTTTTTTTTCAACTTAGCATCCTGTCATGCATTTCATGAAATACGGAGTGACATGTATTCTTAGCAGGTAAAGTATCCTATGAGTCACACACTTAGGAAAAAATAATTAAGAACTTCAAAATAAACACCTATCACTCCATCAATCATTGAAAAAGGAAAAGCCTTCCCAAGGATCCCCAAAAGCCTGCAGGATTCTGTCAGAATGTCCTTAAGCTCAGCAGAAAAACACTTCTCTTTTTTGATTTTTAACAGGGGTCTAGGCAGCATGTTTTCAGGAAAAAGTTACAACCCTGTTAACAGGGAACACACTATGAATTATGCCAGCTTCCTTGAAAAGAAAAACCTGTGCTGATCAATTTGGAAGGATTGCAGCAAATCTTTACCACCTTTTCCTTACAGGCCTCCTTCCACAGCAATGTCTATAGCAATTGCTGGAGAATCAGAATCTTTGCATGAAGACAGGAAAGGTGGAGACAATTTAAACGTAGTACATCTGGGCATAGCAGGTATAAAATAATGTTCTTCATTTCTCAATGCTTTTATAACTGGCTTCACAGCTTCAAGGCAATGTATGAAATACTTCTAATCTTAAAGGGATGCAGAAGGTTGGCCAAGAAAGGAACCTTCTTCCATTATTTGCTTTTATAACAGTTTATTTAATGGAAAGAAGGAATAGAAAATGGATTGGTAGCCTACCTTTTTTAACAGTTAAAATATTTCATTTTGTGACATGTTTCTTTACTTGCTTGGGATTCATATTTTGACTCAGCATTTAATTTAGCTCATGATTTTCAACCTAGGAATCACAGGAATACGTGTAACAGTAAATGTTGAGGGGCAAAAGTTCTAAGTATTAAAATTGAAGTGGTTTTTCTACTATGAAAATACTTTATTAGAGGTTGAAATTTTGGGGTGGGGTTTTGTTGGGGTTTGGGTGTTTGTTTTTTTTTTATAAGCATCAGGCTGTGCCATAGCTTACTTGCTTCCACCCTAAACATGGCCTAAGCTGCCTTAACCACAGACATCAGAGAACACCTAGCACACCATTATACTATGGTACTACAGAAACTGTGGTAATGTCTTCAGTGTCTACAGTGTTAACAGATCTAGAACTACATTTCATACCAATCTTTCTAATCCAATTGGGCTGTTTTATTCAGAAACATATGATTTTTTTTTAAAGGAATGCACATTTGTTACCATAAATGGTATTTTTGCAGCACTCAAATCTCCAAAGGGTTTGTACAAAAGCAGTGTCAAGTCCCTAATTCCTCTGGGAAATCTGACATTTGAATCTAATCAAGATTACAGGCAAAGTAATAACAAAGTTTGCTTTAGCAACAGTATCTGGCTTGCCTGTGTTGCAGATGTCTCATCAAAGAGTGCCTCCGTCCCAGATGAGCTTGGTGCATGTGGACACTCCAGAACATCAAGCTATACGAGTCAGCAGTCAAAACTGTCAGGTAGCTGTTAACAATTTTGTTATGAGTTGTTGGAGTTTATTTACTTTCACTCTTTTAGACTGTAGAAAATAGAGTATACTTATGTATGGTCTGAAGTTGAATGTGTTTTTTCCTAGGTGCTTAGGGAGTGGGGAGGGTTATTTTTTTTTCCTTTTAAGAGCACAATGAGTTATTTGTTCAGATGTGAGACAGCTTTTTCCCTTAGTTGTCTCCAATGAACAGACCTGAATGAGATCTTTACTTCTTCCATTTGTAAAATCAAGTAACTTAGAAATGCAGACTGAGGTCTAAAAGCTGAAGGGGAAGTAGTAACAGCAGGTCGTTGTATTTGTTAGGAAGCAAGAGTTATTTAGGACAAAGAGAAAACGACATGTGCTAGATTACCAAACCCACAGTGAGTTGCCTAGCTGGCACACACACATACATTCATAAGGCTTTTGACATTTCTTTGTAAGAAGTCAAAACACAAACTCTGCTTTCAGGATAGTAAAATATAAGTAATGACCTTAGCTGCCAAGAACATACCTAACTTCCCTCTCCTGTATCTTCCCAACAGGATATAGCACGTGTCACTCCAGATCATCTAGTCTGTCTGAACTCTGCCACAGGAGAAGCACCTCGGTGGGTAGCACTTCAACAGGAATTGGAAGTATTCTGGAGCCACGTGAAGAGACTGAGCCGAAAGCAGCCGAAGCCAATACCGATACAGCTGACGAGGATGCGCCGTCAGAAAGACTCTGCAGGTACACAGAACTTCAAAGCCTTATTGAGTAGAAGTAAAACCTAGTTTACTGGATCACTTCTAAGAGCTTCTAAATATGTATATTTTTTGCAGACATCCTGTAAAACAAGACTCTGTGGAGTCCCAGCTGAAGAGGGTTGATGCTACCAGAGTTGATGCTGATGACATAGTTGAAAAAATACTCCAGAGTCAAGACTTCAGTTTAGACTCCAGTGCAGAAGGTAAGGAGATAAATAAGGATGCTTAAGGAAAACTGAGGCACGTTACAGGTCTCAAGAATACCTGCTGTCACCATAGTCCCTGTTGCTTGTAATCACAAGGACATTTTCTGCTTCATCCTGCCTCCCAGGAGTTGAAGAGATCCATGCATGAGTCGCTTAACTTTCCCAGAGAATTAACTTCTCAGCCTGGAAAGAGCAGAGACAAATCTATGAGGAAGGCAGTTCCTACAATCTATAACATGTGAAGTTTTGTTCATTATTTAAATCATTTGCATGTGAAGATAACAGTAACAGAACTGATAGATTTAAATCAACTCAGCTTCCTTTAATGCTGCCCTAACTAGAACTAACTTGTTAATTCCTTTGCTTTTCAGAAGAAGGTTTAAGATTATTTGTGGGTCCTGGTGGAAGCACTTCTTTTGGAAGCCATCATCTACCTAACAGGTATGTAGCCTGAACAACTAATCTACAGGCAATACTAAAAAAACCCCACAAAATGCATCTTACACAGCAATTATTCTATATATACATACTTGATCTTTGTATCTTTATATTCTGTATAATTCAGAAGCACCAGAAGAACTAGATCATCAACTTTTAAAGCAAAACACAAAATTAGTTCCAAAATAGAACTATCAGCCATAAGAATTATAACTTTTGGAGGTTCTGAGGAGTCTCAGTTCCAAAGTTTTCATGTATGAGTGGTGTTTCAGTATGGACACAGGAAGCAGGCACCAGTTTGAAATATCAGCTATAGATTTACTAAACTGGAACTGGAAGAAAAATCTCAAGTGTTTTTAAACACCTACCTTCACAGGATCAAACTTTTATGTTTTCCTGATAATGAGCCTAATTTTCTTCAGTTTTGGTCACATCTGTTTCCATATACCACACTGTTCCTGTTTCAATAGCTTGTTTATTTTTCAACTATTTGCAGCCCTGAACTCCCTCCTTTGATAATCATTGCTTTAGAACCAGGTGTATTACTTTCTTCTCTAAACCCCCTTAAAATACTCTGATATATGACTTGACCTGAATGAACTAGTGTCTTGTCTGATAGTGAAACATGAAAGCCAGGTAAAAATATATCCTAATACCATAATTCTGCAGTCCAGTGTAATTCTTAAGATTTTTCTTTATCTCAAAAAATTAGTATAGCATAGCATCACATCAGTATTTTAGCAATATTTCTGGAATTAGCTATAAAAGCAGCAGATAATGTGCTGAAAGTTATTAAAAACAACCCCTGAGTTTTACACAAGCAAGGAATACCAATGGTTAATAATATTCCCTTAGGTTATTTAGCAACAGGGCATGCTAACTTCTATCTAGCATTATGTGTATCATTACAGAGCACACTACTGGAGTATAGAGATCTATCTTAATTCAGTGCCAGAACAGTACAGGCAGAGTGTTATAAGAAGGCATCTCACCCTATTAATTTTTGACCCAGTACTGCAATTTGCCATGTAAAACTACCCACTACCCTCTGTCATGTGGGGGGTGAGGCAGTTTCACAGTTACATATTGCAATTCAGTGTGAACAAAAGACATGTTCTTGTCTCTTAACATAAAGCTATACTGTTTTTTTAGACACATTTCTGTATAAATGTTTATGAAAATATTAGCTGCATATGATATAGCTGGGGTGGGAAAGGTACCCACAGATAACATTTAAGGAACCATAGAGAAGTCCAACACTAACTTCTTTTTCAGTAATGTTATTTATCATCTTGAATGTAGTATAACACAAATTAATGCATTGACCTGTAGGTTACTCAGTGGCACTGTAATTACACCTTTTCTACCCTTCACATTTAGCTCTTCTGGTACTAGCTGTTCAGTTGGGGTGTTTATGGGGGGAGGGTGGGGGTGTTAATTTAGGGTTTTTATAAGCAGTTAACTTGCTGATCTGTGAGGCTTGTTGTTTAGCTTCTATTTAAATTGAACTTCTTTTGACTATTCTTTCAGAGTAGGATCAGGAGCATATGAGCAGGTGGTGATAAAACGCTAGAGTGGCAAACAAGAGGAAACCTTGGAGCTCTGACACGATACTTCTGGTCCTGTTTGCTCTGCTGCAAGAGTTGGGAAACCCAAAATGAACTCAATGTGACTTTTTTTTTTTTTTTTTTTAA
>VZTU01018801.1:166221-181120 GCA_013400835.1 Zapornia atra
TTTAACTGTATACCTTGTATGAGGACTGCTTTTGTAAGCTCTACTGGTTGTTAGTGTAATTATTTGCTTTAAGTTGTGTGAAACATTTCCAGAAGCATGACTGAGTCCCATTGCAGAGCTTCACTCAGATCACTTGTGGTGATGTCTTTTGTTCATCATTTCTTCTCTAAAGAAACTTCTACACCTTCTTCAGTGAACCCAAAGAAATTACTCAAGCTGACCCTAACTGCCATTTCAGTCTTACAGAAGCTAATTACTTCAACAAGTCAAAATCACTATCAAGTCAAAACTAAGCCCTCCACAAAACAGCACAGCTCTATTTTAACATAAACAAAACCTTCTCTTAAGAGTACTGAGCATAACTTCTTTGTAAGCTTGAACAGTAGAGGTGAACACATGCACTTGAAAAAAGACCAAACTAAATGGATAATCAGTTGTGTTAACTGAAGTCTATGGGTTTAAATACATCAAATGTGATCTCTGTTTTCATACAAGTGACAAAAGAAGTGGGATTTCATACCAAAATACTAAGGCACAGTACTGCATTATCAGGAAAGCTGGCTTAATTGTTAAGTCTAGAGTTCAAAAGCTGCTTCCACCAGAACTTCCTTCAATATGCATGAACCTCAAGATTGAAAGGGATGGTACTGTTTACAAACCCTGTCAGGAGTTTACTACCACTTACAACTTTTTCTTGTAGGTTAATCCTTCACAGTTAGTGCTTTGCTTGTGTTTTGAATGTGCCTTGTGGTTAGGGACCTACAGTGAGATTAAACTACTTAGTAAGCAACTTAAGCTTTAAAGCTAGGTAAACATCTGTACTATTATCAATATAACTTATTAAGAGAAGCACTTTATTGTAGATGTACTCTGCACTCTGAAGAAGTCTTACTGTGCAACAGATCTGTTAAACACTTTTCTTCACTATCTATCCACTGTTACATTAAATTTGCACAAATAGTGATTTGCCTGACAGGCAAGAAAGAACTCTTAAATCTTTCATTGAGAATGAGGAAAGAATTCATTTTTAAAGGGATGTATAGGTGACAGGTCTAATTCAGGCTTGGCTCTGCTGTATTTCGTTGTAAACTGCCTATGACCTTAATTTTGTTAGGATTGGTTGTAACATCAGTAAGGGTGGGATTAAATAAAATACAAGTAGTGTGGTCATTTCTGAAAGCTCTGAATGCTTTAAATTCTGCTCAGAGTGATATCTATCTGACACCCTTTTATTCAAGTAGGCCATATTTAAGAGATAAAATGAGGAAAAGCAGTCTTTGTTTTCCATAAATCCATAGTAGAAATATTTAATCTAATATTTTTTTAAAGGAAATTTCAAATTTTAAGACTTGATGACTGTTAATGAATATGAGTTGTTTCTCAGTTATGGTACTTAAATACTTATTTTCTACTGTTGTATATAATCTCTTTAGTGTTTTAATGGATTGAAGAACTAATACAAACATTTTATTTTAGCTGCTGTTAGAAGTATGGTATTATCCATTTCTGTCCTCCACAGGGATTTTAAACAGAAATTACATTACTGCTAGTATACAACCATCTAAGAGCCATGATAGTTTCCTTTCCTATAAAGGAAAGGAAATTTAGTTATTTACATAACTAAATTTGTACCAAAAAAATTCATCCTTCAAGCCGAAAGAGGCAAGAAATTTGAATAAATTGAATTGCTTCCAGTACTTTTTAAATACTGCTACACTTGTTGACCAATCTTATTAAAACAATTAGTAGTTAGATAGTAGCTTAAGTTTACTAGGAAAAAATAGGTATAAAACCAGATTTATAAAAAACATTGTACAGTTACTTATGTAATTCTTAAGGGAATTTCCATAGTCCAGATTTTTAACATAGAATACAGGATACAGCTAATTGCCATAGATTAGCTGATTTGTTTACTAGAAACCAATTATTTTCTTGCCTGAGCAGATCTTTTAAATAGGAGTGAAGTTTACATGAAAAATCAAGCTTTTAATAAAACTGTATCCTAGTAACTTATTGTTCTGACTTTGAGTAACAACTCACTATGAAGTGATTCTCTAATGGTGCATTTTTTAAGTGGAGCATAAACTTCATGTCTAGATGTAGAATTTTGTGTAAACTGTGGTGTTAGAATACTGGAGACTCATCGAGTTTGAGATGTATTGGTGAGTTTTTTTAACTACTTAAGTGCAAATTTCCCAGACATTCAATAAACTCACATCTTGAGCTTGGAAGCTGGCTTTTAAACAATTATGTGTGGTTTTTAACACAAGACTGACAAACTTAACAGGAAGTTTGTGTCCATTTCATTTCTTTACTGCTTTTCAAACTACTCCTGCAGTTTATTAAGCTTCATCTCCAGTCCACCAAAAATGTAATGGCACTGTTACTAGTACCTAGCTATTTGTCTGCTGGAGGCCAAAAGTAGTCTTCTGCAACTGAAAATCAATGTTCAAGTTTGAGACTTATTGGTAGGTTAATTATTAAGCAGATTCCACAACTAACAGTATTTGGGGAGAGTAAGGACACTGTGTCTAGTCCCTTCTCACCCTGCAAATGACAAAATGAATCCTCCTCAGTTGAGTGTAAAGACTTACTACTAAAACTCTTCACACAGTCTGTGTAACTCTAAATTGCCTCCTTCTTTTTCTAATAAAACTACTTGAGGTATGTATTTCTTTTCTCATCAACACATTCACTATAACCAAGCTTTTTGGTACTGCAGTAAAAAATAATCTACATTAGTAAGAATGCAGCTAATTATAGTACAAGCTATTTGGCACTCATCAGTCCAGTAATCAATTAATTGTATGGTAAGGATTAAGTAACTGTGCCATGTCTAACCACCTCCAGTCTCATCATTCTATTCAAAAAAGCAGCAAGGTTTTTTGCAAAATTGCAATAGAACATCCTAGAAATTTTTGTAGCTCTTGTCTCCTTGTTTGAAGCATCAATAGTTTTCTTATGGAATAAAAGGTAGATCTCATCAGCAAAGAAATCCTTCCATTCTGGACCTCACAGTGGAAACTGTACATGCATATACATAAAATATTCATAGATACCAGTCACCTTACTGAAACTGCAAATATAATCACTAGGGCATTTTATTGAATGCTTTGCTTTTTCTACTTCTGTGGTTTCATGCTGTGTTAGTGATATCAATGTTGTAAGGAAATGGGTCATTTAGACCTTTTTTTTTTTTAAGCTGGAAGGAAGAACACTTTATGAATGAAAATAAGACTCATGAATCAAAGTAAGACTATGCACCACTGTTGCATACATGTATACATCAAGACAAAACCATCACTGTGGTATGGGAAAGTATTTTCCTTCACTACGACTGAAAAAAAGCATAGAGATAGGACGTCCCAGAAATTTGAATACTGTCATCAAACACTTAGGTACATTTTGTGGACCTTCTGACATGGGAAAACAATATAGAGACAGAAGGTTAGCATGAGAAGAAAAAAAATTAAATTTCTGTAATACTTGAGGCAAAATAAATAGTTCTGCCTTCTCCCCACCCAACTGCTCATTCTTGCTGCTCTTCTCTTCCCACCTGTGGCACCACACTACAAGTTTGTGACAGATGAGTTGATTCAGTTCCCTGTATAGCCCCACAGCAGGCTCTACCAACAAGAAAGGCAAACATGTAACTTTTCTGTGGGATAGGTTATTTTGTTGCTTCCCTGTTAAAAACCAGAGAAACGTGTTATGTAATTTATGTGAACTTATTTTTATCTCTACACACAAGCTAGCAAAGCTTTGCTCAAGTTCAGAGCTGAATGCACTGCCCTTTCGATCACAACTAAAATTGTTCATACATTGGCAATGGTGGCACTAGTTTTTCTTTCTTTATGCCTTCTCTTATCATCTACTTATGTTTCCACAGTATCTTCATTCGAGCATAAAGAGTCAGGGCATTTTATTTTGGCGATGTTCCCTGTGAACTACTTGCCTACAAGACTGCATTACAATGTGTTTTGTGAGTGGGGAAGAAAGCACAAAGGACTTCTGCATAAGAATATTTCTGTCATTTCAGAAACACATTCCTTTGTTTCGTCTGTTCTGTTTAAATAAAATCCCAACAACTAATTGTTATGAGTTACACAACCCAGCTATAACAGAATGATCCAATCAATGTACCTCCACAGAGCTCCAAAAGTGTTTTTCTCAGCCGGAGCAGCATTTTGTTCCAAACATGCCAAACGACCAGCAATAGCTCCCAAACCAAAGCAGCCAGGACTCAGAGACATAGCTGGCCTGAAACCTCCCCAGGGAGCCCACAAGCAGCCCCTTTCACCCTGGGCCTCAGAGCTTTCCTTTCCCAGATAACCTTAGATGTACCTCCATAGACCTCCAAACGTCTTTTTCTTGGCCGGAGCAGCATTTTGTTCCAAACATGCCAAACATCCAGCAACAGCTCTGAAACCAAAGCAGCCAGGATTGAAAGACATAGCTGGCCTGAAACTTCCCCAGGGAGCCCACAAGCAGCCCCTTTCACTTTGGGGCTCAGAGCTTTCCTTTCCCAGGGAACCTTAGATGTACCTCCATATAGCTCCAAAAGTGTTTTTCTCAGCCGGAGCATTTCATTCCAAACATGCTGAACGTCCAGCAATAGCTCCCAAACCAAAGCAGCCAGGACTGAAAGACATAGCTGGCCTGAAACCTCCCCAGGGAGCCCACAAGCAGCCCCTTTCACCCTGGGCCTCAGAGCTTTCCTTTGCCAGGGAGCCTTCAATGTACCTGCATAGAGCTCCAAAGGTGTTTTTCTCGGCCAGAGCAGCATTTTGTCCCAAACAGAAATTTATTAACTGAGATCTATTTGAGACACCTCTAGGGACACAGAGAATTAACTCCTTCAGCTCTTACAAACAGGCAGTTGGGGTTTATTTATTAAAAGAAGTATTTATTTATACCACCTCTTTACTTTGTTATTGTTCATTTAAAGCACTGATACAAAACGTACTTTGGCTATTCTGACCATAATCAATCCCTGAACTTGCTCAATAGCTATCAAGTTATTTTCCTTATATTTAGGATACTGCACTGATTTTGGGATGTGTGTGCCTGTGTTTTGTTTGGGGGCTTTTAAAACCTGTTTTATTCGGATTTTATGGTTTTGAACAACCTAGGGTTCATCAAGTTTGTGTGTGCCATCTCCTGGTCAGTGGTACTGCCACACACAGACTGAGACATCTCATCTTCATAAACTTTCAACATTCTGATTTGAGACATGAGAATTGACCTTGTTTAAATGGGACACAATAAACACTATGTTTATGCATAAATATGCATAATATGGTAATCAAAAGACCAACCTGATAATGAAGAGCTGTGCACAGAGACTCTTATGAGAGGGTTTAACTGCTGCTGAAAAGACAGTTAATCCAGTACTTTAGAGATCTGAAGTCTTGATTAAAATGGCCTTAAGCCAGGGGAAACCTGGCACACAAAATAGGACAGCCTGTTTTAATAAAAGTCTAGAGCCTCAGTTAAACTGCATATATTCTAAATAGCACTTCTGTATATGATATCTAATAGCCTCTTCAGTTTCAGGACATATATGTGTATTATGGAACACTGTCAACAGATGGGGCCAAACATCAGTAGTCTGACTTCAGATTTTCCCCAGGAAAGGCATAAGCAAGTATCTAAGAATTTCTATTTGCCCTAGACATCATTAAAAACTAAATCCTGTTTTAAAGATAGGGGACTAGATCACAGATTCACAGAATCCCAAGGTTGGAAAAGACCTTTAAGATCATCAAGTCCAACCGTTCCTGTCCTAAGCTAAACCATCTCCCTAAGTACCTCATCTACCCTTTTTTGAAACACACCCAGGGAAGGTGACTCAACCCCCTCCCTGGGCAGCCTGTTCCAGGCCCTGACAACTCTTTCAGCAAAAAGTTTTTTCTTAACATCTAATCTGCCCCTGCCCTGGCACAGCTTTGAGCACTTTCCCCTTGTCCCATCTCCTGTCAACTGGCTGAAGAGACCATCACCCACCTCTCTACAACCTCCCTTCAAGTACTTGTAGGTGGTGTTAAGGTCTCCCCTCAGCCTTCTCTTCTCCAGGCTGAACACCCCCAGCTCCCTGAGCTGCCCCTCAGAGGATTTGCCCTCCAGCCCCTTCCCCAGCCTGGTTGCCCTTCTCTGGACTTGCTCCAGGACCTCAATGTCCTTCTTATGGTGAGGAGCCCAGAACTCGTAATGCGGCCTCACCAGTGCTGAGTACAGGGGCACTATTACTTCTCTAGACCTACTGGCCACGCTATTTTTGATAGAAGGCAGGATGCCATTGGCTTTCATGGCCACCTGGGCACACTGCTGGCTCATTCAGCATGCAGTCCTCCTCTGCCTGACAGCTCTCCAGCCAGAAACCATGAACCCCTTAAAAACTGACTTACTCTTTAGGCCCTTTCACACCAGTCCACCAAATAGTCACATAAACATATAGCTACAGAGCCTTAAGGGTATAACGTTTTGAGGAAAAAAAAGCATCTATTTGTATATACACTTGTCTGTTCACAAGACAATCCTGTAATAAGACACTAACCAATCACACAAACTTCAAGGCAAGTAATCATTCTGAATTTGACAGGTCTTTCTTTTCCCTTTTCCTCATTTTAAAGTCATCAAGCTGTAAGGAACAGTAAAGATACAATATTTCAATGAGAAACAACACAGGAAGAAGTTCTATGGTTCAAGAAATCTTCATATATAGTAAAACATATAGTTAACTGCAGATATTTTCCAATAAAAACCAATACTGCTCTCAAACCACAATGCCTATTAGTGTCCAAAGAAAAGTTACTTACCAATTTCAAATTTTATATATATTTTAGCATACCAACTATGGCAAGTTCATATCACTATGTCAAAAAATTGAAACCATTCTAAATATCCTATTAAAGATTAATTTTAATTAAATTATTAAAATTTATTCTAAATTGTGTTAAATTTTTAATAATCCATGCCTATTTAATGTAGAGAACAAGTCTCCCACAAAAGACAAAGCTTATTAAGTATGTGTTTTTAAATCATTCAGTATGACAGAACACTGCAGATCATTCTTCTTTCCCTGAAGCTCAGCCTGTTCTAGATTCTGTACCATTTCCCAATTCAGAGAATTACAGCTGCCTTTTTCCTTTGTCTGATCTTTCACCTTAATCATTTCTAGGTAGAATGCAGTCCTTTTCCTTAAGTCATCCCTTACATAGAATTTATTTTCAGAAAGTTGTGGAATTTTCATGTTTCACAAGCATGAAGTCTGTTCTGATAACACTAGCCCATTCAAAGCAGCCAACAACATTGTGAAGTATACACAGAATGTGACCTTTTAATTAACTTTCTCTTTACTCAGGAGTACATAGTTGAGATATCAAAATTAGTTAAAAAATTTGGGTACACAGAGAAACTTATTGGCAGCATGTTCCTTCATTAATCCTGTATAAACCAGCCAATCCTGTGCATTCTTCAAAATTCTGTCTTCCTAAATAGAGTCTAACATTTACTTACAGTGCAGTAGCACATGCAGTTCAGCTCTACTTAAGAAACAGTCATTTTGGCCAAGCCCAGTTAAGCTTTACTATCTGTAACACCCTGCCTTTTATTTCTGCTGAATGTGTTGTGAAGACCTTTTGACAACAGCTGTACATGAATCCACTCCCCCCCCCGCCCTCCCTGGTACACTGCGGCCAGGTTAGTATTCACAATAATCCTTTTTCCTCAAAAGAACCCCAAATCTGAGTAGTCAGTTACACCAGTTTGAACTGTTCTGGGAAGTTCTAGGATGCAAGTTATTTCTCAAACAGCAGTTATCAAGAAACTGGATAAAGTAATAAGGCTCAAGCTACACCCTCCCCACCCCTCTCAGATTCAACATCACAACACTTATCTGCAGTATTGAATTTACTGAGCTGTAAGCATTTGGGGCATATTTCAATTTATTTGGAATAATAATTGGTTTTCTCAAGGGCTGGGTACGTGCTCATCTTGAAAAAGGAATCTTTAAGTTGTACTCTGTTAAGAAAAAAGTTACCCTAAACTTACATCTGATTCATATTATTCAACACAACGTAATTCTGTATTACCATCAACTATCCTTGGAGCTAACAAAAGATTACCAAAAAGAACCTAGTAATGATAGCTACAACATGGTAATAGAAAACAAACAGAAATACTTAAGCTTTTTCTTCATGAGAATTCTTTTCTTTTAGCCCCTGATACTCCACTTCAAAACCCTACAAGTTACTATGATCTTTGCAGAAGCACTCAGCTCTTCATTAAATGAGACAAGTGCTGATGGATAAATACTGCAAAGTTTAGAAAAGACTTTGTGGTTCTAGTTAGCATACAGAAACCATCATTTGACATACTTTAGTTACTTTAGCTGAACTTTATTCAAGAAATCTGTGCTCTAATTCTCTTCATGTTCAGCACAGAGCATCACAGCAGAACCATCACTGCTCAGTGTGACCTTGCCAGCAATAAGCTTGCACAGCCTCTCAAAGGTACCGCAAAGCTGATTCACTTTAGGAAAAGAAAAGATGGTTGTAAGAGGTACATAAACCACATTGCCATCGACAAATGATTCCGTGCTTTTTTCAATGACCAGTTTTTCAAGGTCTTCTGAACACCAGCTCATTGAGGGTTGGAAGTTGGAACTTCTTTCAGTAGGATCATCATTATAGTTCTCTTGTTCTGACATCAAACGGTCCAGCAGACTTTGCTTAATCACTTGCGCTCTGAAAATGACTTCACTGACCACTGCATTCTGCAGGTACTTCTCATCTTTAAGACTCGGATAGACTGCTTTGAAGACCTTTACAACATACAAGAACACATAACATTTATTATTGTATGCTTAGATTAGATTAACATTTTAACAAAAAGAGATTCTACAATCACAGAATCACAGGGGTTGCAAGGGACCTTGAAAGCTCATCAGGTCCAACCCCCTGCCAAAGCAGCTCCCCAGCTCATATTACACAGGTCAGCGTCCAGACGGGGCTGGAATCTCTCCAGCGAAGGAGACTCCACACCCCCTGGGCAGCCTGTCCCAGGGCTCCCTCACCCTCACTGGGGAAAAGTTCTTCCCCATGTTGGGGTGCAACTTCCTGTGCTCCAACTTGCAGCCATTGCCCCTTGTCCTGTCCCCACAGACCACTGAAAAGAGGCTGGCCAATTCCCCCTAATGTTAATGTTTTGATTCAATCTTGTTTTGCTTATTACCTCAAACATTTTCAGGTAGCAGAAAAACTAGGCAGTATGACTTCATTTTTGGTAGATTATGACAGCATTTAGGTAAGTTAACAGGACTTGAAAAAATCATGTTTGTATCTGTAAACTGAACTTGTAGATATCACACAAAGTGAAGACCTGCAATTCTTTAATACTTTTTAATCGTTCTCTTACTTTCCACATAAGTAAAGGCTCATAAGGCCCTGGTGACAGTTCCACAGCTACCTAGATTCTAAACTACTTCAGAAGTCATCTGGAAACTGGGACTGCAGCTATGTCTTTCATTGTTTTCAGAGTAAAACTTTAACTATGCTCTCAAAGACGCAGGGATCACTACAAAATAAACTGACATCAAATTTGTAATATGTTCTACACTGAGCTGTACTCCAAGGCAACTAAGGAATCTAGACTGGCCATCTCATTCCTGTTATTTCCTGGCAAGTGCCTTATGCCAATGCACTACCACTGGAGTTCCAGAGTCTGTAACTACTACTTCTTACTTTCTGATTGGATCTTGAAATGCTGATTTATTCCTGCAAATTAGTTAATTAGTGAAATAAAATTAATAATCTAGGTTTGAAAATAAGCACTATATATAAAACATTCTTGTTTCAACACAAAGTATACTGGTGTCAAAACCCTCTCCCATAACAACCCTGTAACAGAAGATAATGAAAGCAATTTCTAGCACTTTAGTCACCTGAAATATTTCCAAGTTCACTGAGCATTAAAAAAGCACTTCAAAATACCATTAAGGGCAGTAGATGGCAAGTGAAATTTCAAGTGTATAGAATGAGTTTATAGCTTGAAAACTGTAAGAGACAATCCCATAATGTCACTTGACACTTCACTTCAGGTCACAAGTCACTTGAAGATACATACATACCTTTAAGCAAAGTGAAATATTTGAATACATTCACTAAAACCTAATTTAAGGCCTCAGGAGATGAAAACACCCATATATTTTATCTGTTTGTGTTAATACTTCATATTAACTCTGAAACGAAGTCCTTTGATTTCTACCACATTGTACTTAGATGCACTATGCTGTTAGTGTGACACTGCAACACAGAGTGCTTTACAAAAATATTATCTGATGTGACTTAGAAGTGCTAAAACCCAAAAAGGTTTGATGTTCACCACTGGAGAACAGGGTACAAAAAACAGAGCCGTGTACCTGACAACACCAAGATTCAGGTGTAACATCAATGCCACTACAACAAACTTCAGAAAAGAGGTCCTTAATCCAGTATCTGGAAAATGCCTCCCTTTTAATAATATATTTCACAAGGCTATGCAGTTCTAAACACACACTGTTAGAAATTACTTTTTATGCTTTTTATTTTTGACCTATGTGAGAAATCTCATGTCACTGCCAACAATCACATAATAAAAAAAGGAATGATATAAGAAGCAGTTATAACAAGAGCATCACAGCACACCTGGTGGAAAGAAGAACTTTCAGTAAGGATAACAGCATGTTAAAGAATTATCCATATGGCTATTCAGCAAATAACCTAAAAGTTAAAGGCCTTTAAACATTTAGAAACACAAATCATGCAGACTCTATCTGATGGCGTGTGTTAATCAGAGCTAAGACTGGATAGCAGCAGTAGACCACAACAAGAACACCTTCACAAGCAGGTCACAGAAAATTTTGCTCTTTGTTCATCCTCCTAAAGGAAGGAGCTAATACTTACTGTTTTGTACACTGCCTCAGGGGGGTTCTCAGACTGAGAGGATGAGCTGGCTTGAGGATATTTTCTAACAAACACGCCTATTTGGGTACAAAACCCAACATGCTCCATTCCTGTTGGTGGGTGTCCTACACCAGTAAATTCCACCGAGTAACCATAGTGCCTAGCAGCCTCTAGAGCCCTAAAAAGACAAATTATTCCAATAATACTAAACATTGATATTATGTGATAAATATGCATTCTCTAACAGAAGAAAGACCCACAGTCTGTAAATGCTTGAGAAGAATTTATCTAATACACACATGCCTGAAGATAAGCACTGTCAAAACTGGCTCAGAGCTGTAATCATATGCCTACTACAGCCCGAATCATTTAGTAACAGGAACTTAGGCAAACAAATATTATTGTTATTTCTATAGCTGCACAGAACATACAGTCTTAGTTGCTTACTCACTGTCTTAAATACACTGAAAGGGAGATAAAACACTAGCTACATAGTATCATAGCTTAGAGAATAGTGCAATACTTCTATTTCAAAACACAAAGACTTTCTCATATTTGCAGCTCAAAATATTTCACTCCTTCAGTACTACCAATGCTTAAAATTCACACATATCAAAAAGCAGAATCTATATTTACTTTAAGCCATATAAATAGTTTCTAAGGTAGTCTAGTCACCCTTTAGCTCATAATGCAGGCACACTTTAGGGGAAAATCATCACTATTTAGGGGAAAATTACATGCTTCAAGATTTGCAAAGCTATATACTTAAACCACTGCATACTTTGATGTCCCTGGCAGAATAATCTAATTTAAGGACCAAATTTTCCAAGACACAGTTTCTTACCAAGACTTGGCTATCGAGGTATGGCATCATTTACTATACCAGATACTTTCTTCCATTACTGCCTAACAGTTGAATGTTATCACATGATATATATCCCACTCCCTCTTTATTTTGCTTTTATTACATCTACTGATATTAGAATAAAATACATCTCACACAACCCTCTTACATGCATGTTTTGAGTAAAATCTTTCATTGTGTCATGCTTGATCCACTAAACTATCCTTAACATTTTTCAACATGCTCTAGTGCTGTGATTATGTGACAAACCTGCTTGCATACTTTCACAGAAAGCTCCAGACTAATTGAGAGCTTTGATTACACACTACACAGTACAAGCACTTATTTTTTTAAAAGGTTTTTATTAAGCACTTCTATAGCAGGGTATTATTATGCAAAAATGTTAATACCTTACACTTCAAATGCATTAGCTGTAAGATACCTCAAAAAGAAAGCCCTGAGTTTAAAATATTGTTTTGCAGAACAGCTACAGTCAAACCAAGCCAACTTAACCACCATCATGAATTGATACAATGAAAATCCACAGAACACAAAGAGAAAGGTCTCACCAAACCAGTAGGTGTGAAGCTCCACTGACACCAAACCACATGCACAAAGCATTCTGAAAATGCATAGCTATTCCTTTCTCACATTACTGAACACTCCAAACCCTCTGCATATGATGCTCAGTAAACTCACCAGCTTTGAAATTGTGCTCGGTCCCATTCAAATTTATGGTCTGGATGCCTGAAGAACATCACTCCAGGAAGCAAAGGGTTAAACTCAGAATTTGGAGTACTGATCACAACTATGTTTGGAGCCATGAAACCAAACACCACCTCAGGAAACTTCTTTAGATCCGATTCTTGCAGGTGCTCTATTCTGTAAAGGATAAACTTACATGTACCTTTCAAAAAAAAAATCATACTACATTTTAATCTTCTTATCCAGTAAAAAACCAAAAATCCAGTAACAAACCAGACCACCCCAAATCTGTATCTGTACCTTGTAATTTTAAGCCTAGTTCTCTAATGTTAGCACTGGCACTGTGGCTGAGTGGCAGCTTAAGAGGTATTTGTCTGAGAAAATTCTCTCTTGCATTTTCGACTTTTTCCATCCCCATCCTTTCCCCACAAGCTAACACCACTTTAATTTCTTAATTTGGTTACTTTAAACTCAAATTAGCCACATTTTGCTATTCTTGTGCTTGAAAGCTTTGGTCAAGTCTTTTTATAGTATGGACAAAATTCTAAACTGACTACTAATGAACTTGGGAAAATACAGTATATTGGCCTAAAAATACTCACAGTTCAATACATGTTACCAAGTCAAAACCAAGCATGCAAGGATCCTTATCAGCAACTGAACCATGGTGCAAGGTAACAGTTAGGGATCTTTCAGCTGGTTGCAAATAATCAACAGGAAGAGGAGACAACCTATGCCTACAAAAGTGTGAAAAATGTGTCATGGAAAAGGTCTTAGCACAAGATAAATTGAACTAACACCCTACATAGATACCTAGTAAATCTCAAAAAAAGTTAACTATTTTACAGGGATAAGGAAAGTTCCAATGTAAGCACTTTTTATGACTATCTCCAGCAGGCCAGAAAGGAGGCAGAGGACTTAATCCAGCAGTTGCCCTTCATGCTTACAAAGATTCCCACTCCACTCCCAAGCCACTTTAAATCCTGATAGTAGCTCAGTTCTAGACACAGAGTAAATCTGGCTTAGACACACTTTACAGGGACTTTGGGGAAGTTATTGAGCAAGCATATGAACCTATATTTTCCCCAATGAAATAGACCAACAACTAAAACATATGTGCAAATTTCACTCTGAAGTACTGCACCAGACAAAGCACACAATAAAAGGCTACTTTTTTTCATTCTTGAGAATGATCAAGTGATGTCAGCATCTAGATCCCACATATTAATTAGATCTCAAGACAGGAACTTTGGTTTCTTCACCAGTCTGCACCATGCTTTGAAAAAAAAAAATCACATAAGCATCATACTTGAGAGCCTTCTAAGTGAAACACAAAACATTGAGCTAACCTTCCTATTTTGAAAAGATTAACAAGAATGAAGTCCCCACCCACCACGGTGACTAGAGTGTTACACACACAGTTCTGAAAGATCAGATTTGCATATCACAGTAATGTCGTGTATAAGCATAAGCAGTAACATAACAAATGGTGTATTTCTCAGATATACACACTTCCAGGGCCACTCTGTGGCTTGGACCTTTGCTACAGCCCAGTAGTCCCCAAATCCCGTAACTTATTAACAGTGGACAGCACTTTATTTGCCAAGTTGGTAAGTTTACCCTCATTCTGAAATTCCTGGCAAGAAACGATGTAACATGCTACTAGATCAAGCCAATCACAAACATTGAATTAACACAAGAGCTTACATTTTCTCTTTCATTACACTTGCACAGATGTCTAGCCCAGCTAACACTTCAATGCAACTGCAGAATTTCAGCATCCAGAGAAGTGTGCAGTCAGCACACCCTAAATCTGCCACCTGTAAATCAGACAGTAGACACTGTCAATGCTGCACCTTTCCAAGTAATTTCAATTACTTTCAATTGAGCCTCTCAATTTTTAAAAATTATATTTACATTAAAATAAATGTTAATTATAAAATAAAGCATTTCACAATCACAACTAAGATTTACAGTTGCAAGCAGGACAGACAAGGATTTCAATGTTCTTTTTAAGAAGGTATACAAAGATCCCACTGGAAGTTTTAAATGGAATAACCTTTTGTTATCACAGCCATAAGCAAGTACATGCCAAACATCCTACTGACTCTAGAGAATGTCTTCCGCATGAAGGCATATTCCCTCAAACAGTGAANGCAAAACCGTGTGTCCTCCCGTATCATGGTCAAAAATTATTGTGTGCTTGAGGTACGAAGTTAAGATAACTGCAGTGTGACTGATACTGGGCAGGTTGAACTGCATACAACTCAGTCTCTGCTGTAAAACAGAGGCCCTGCTGTTGGATGGATGCCTGCCTTGGAAAGTGCTTTATTTTAAGCATCCATTCATCACTGTAGCAGGACCATTGGTTCAAGCATTCAGTGACTGCAAAATGAACTTTCCCATG